>CM061537.1:106609735-106805837 GCA_030545055.2 Neoaliturus tenellus
GCATACTGAGCCATGTTTTTCATTTCTAACTTGAACATTCAATGCTCCAAGCAGCCTGGTAAGTTCAAGAGGGCGGTTGAGTTTACAGATCTCAAGATGTGGTGAACGATAAAACACGATCTTCTGATTGCAACAAGATGTAAAAGATTGATCTTATGCACATGGGTCAGTGTACACGATCACCTGCATCTAATTTTGAAGTGAGTTTTATTTCTCGTTTTTTAATTAGCCTTCATTTTCAATTGGAAATTTCAAAACAAACTGTGCAAGAAAGTGTGAGCATTTGCTACAGACCTATATAAGATACTAGCTGTTTCCCGTCACGGCTTCGCCCGTGACTGAATTTATTTTTTAGGTAATAAAATCTTTAAAAGAGCAACAAAATCTTCTTCCTTAATGTTGTGAAATAATACACTAATGAAAAGAAACCAAATATAAGGTTTTAATCAACTTAAAACAGAGCTAATTATCTCACATCATGATTAGAAAACTACATCATAAAAACAAATATAAACAATAACAATTTAGCTCAGCTGAGTGGTAATTTGACATTTGGATTTATAAACATATGTAACATTACATTCACCCCCTCTTTTTTATACATAGTCACTGAGGTAGGCAGGGGGCCTTCTGACTCTAGCAGAACGGCGAAGATCCGGTGTGTGCGTCCCAGGCGGAGACCGTAAATTATCATTGGTTTGAGGATCAGGGGCAGACGCTGGCGACGACTGTGAACGATCATGATCTTGAGAATCAGGAGGCTCTCTTTGATCTTCAGTATCTTGATAATTGTTTTGAGGAGAATCATCGGGAGTGGTTATAACACATTCTTCAGGACTTGTAGGTATCTCTAGTGGAGGTCTGGCCAGATGTCGCACTGATACTAAAGTTTCTCGGCCATCGTTGTACTTGATTCGAGCATAATCGGGATTTGCTTCTAAGAGTTGTGCTTGCTCTACTAAGGGTTCGTATTTGTTGTTTCTTATGTGTCTTCTTACTAGAACAGGCCCCGGATTCATCAACCATTGGGGTTGTGTGACTCCATAAAATGATCGTCTGGGATGCTTGAATAGTCGTTCGTGCGGTGTTTCGTTAGTGGCTGTACATAACAGGGAGCGAATACAGTGCAGAGTCTCTGGAATCACGTACTCCCACTGTTCAGTCTTCATGTTCTTGTTGCGTAGAACAAGTGATATTGTTTTCCATATTGTTCCATTGTACCGCTCCACTTGAGAATTGCCCTGGGGATTGTAGGGAGTAGAACGGCTTGTTGCTATTCCTTGGGAATGTAGGAATTCACTAAGTTCTCTAGACATGAAAGCAGAACCCTGATCAGAATGGATGAATGCTGGCATACCGAAAATCGAAAAGATGGAGGTCAGAGCTTTAATTACGGTTGATGCTGAAGTATCAGGGCAAGGAATGGCAAATGGGTATCTTGAAAACTCATCGACTACTGTGAGGATATATTTGTTCCGTGTTACAGATGGTATTGGACCTTTGAAATCAATGTTAGTCTCTCGAAAGGAGCCATGGCTCGAACTAGAGTTGTTGGTGGTTTCCGATAGAACTGAGGTTTGACTTCGGCGCATATGGAGCAACTTGCTGTCATCTTGCGGACGTCGTCCAGTGAATAAGGAAGATTTTTGCTCTTCACAAAGTGAAACATTCGTACAATGCCTGGGTGTCCTGCATCGCAGTGAATTTTGTGAAGTTTCTCCGAGTCCCTTACCGATAGGAAGGATGTGACACGAGAAAACGCATCAGCTGCGACATTTTCTTTGCCTGAACGATAGACGATATCATAAGAGAAAGGAGCTAGCTCTAAGCGCCACTTCAGAATTTTGTTATTCTTGACTTTACCATAGTGTTTCTGATTAAACATGTATGAAACTGACTTTTGATCTGTAATTAGTTTAAACCGTCGACCAATAAGAAAGTGTCTCCATTTCTGAAGAGAGTCATATATTGCCAGAGCTTCTTTTTCTATTGCTGGTAGATGTTGTTCGCATTTGGTAAGGGTCCTTGAAAAGAAACATATTGGTCTTCCTGCTTGGGAGAGAGTGGCAGCTATTGTGTATTCTGACGCATCCGTTTCTACAGTAAAGGGAATATGTGGATCAACTGCAGTCATGCTAGATTTAGCTATTTCGTCTTTCAAAGATTTGAAAGCCATTACCGCCTCACCATTCAAAGGAAATGTTTTAAGGCTTGACAGAGGACGGACTTTTTCAGAAAACTTCGGGATCCATTTAGCATAGTATGAAAACATGCCCAGAGCTCTCTTGAGACTTGCATTGTCGGTCGGAGTTGGATATTCTAGGAGCGTTTTCAATCTTTCTGGGTCAGGGCGCATGGACATGTTTTCGACGATGTAGCCCAGGACCGAAACTTTAGTCTGAGAGAATTTGCTTTTGCCCTTATTGATCGATAGCTGATACTTGTCGACCGCATCCATGAATTTCTTGAGGTTGTGATCATGTTCTGCCTGGTTTCGTCCACAAACAGTAATGTCATCCAAGTAGGCGAATGTGTCTGATAGCTCCTCACTATCTATGATCTGATCAATAGACCGTTGAAAGCAGGCTACCCCATTAGTAACACCAAAGGGAATGCGTGTATATTGGTAGAGTTTCCCATTGGCTTCAAATGCAGTAAAAGGCTTGTCTTCTGACCGAATCGGTATCTGATGATATGCTTCCTTTAGATCAATAGTGCTGAAAACTGAGTACTGAGCAATCTTAGAAACAAAGGATTCTATGTGAGGTAGTGGATAGGCGTCTAATTGAGTGAATTTATTAATTGTTTGCGAGTAGTCGACACACAAACGTTTCTTGTGACCATTATCCACAACAACGATTTGAGCTCTCCACGGCGATTGACTAGGTTCGATTACACCTTCAGAGATAAGCCTTTTTACTTCATTTTTGATGAACTTGCTTTCTTCCTCAGAATAACGCCGGGATCTTATAGCTATTGGTCTGACATCCTCTGTTAAGTTTTCAAAGAGAGGAGGTGGAGGTACCCTAGCACTTACTAGATTACATACATTGAAAGGGGGCCGTTTACCTCCAAAATTCAATTCGATGGTAGAGTGTTGGCGAAGGATATCATGTCCAATAACAACATCAGCGCACAAATTAGCTAAGACCAGAAGTTTTGCCTTGGGATAATAGTGTCCACTATAGTCGATATCAACAATGCAGTGGCCAAGAGTAGATGAAGTGTGACTTGTTGACGCCATAGATATATTATGTTTTGTAGCATATTTAAAGATATTGTATCGGTCAACAGCTTCCTGAGATATAAAACTATCGGAACTTCCTGTGTCTATTAATGCCTCAACTGGATTACCATTTATAGTCAGTAGTACAGTAGCTTTTGAAAGACATTTTTGTGAGGCAGCAAGTAAGGAAGAGGTCAAAGAGTTAACTTTTGAATTTTCTTTAGTCGATTGCCTATTCTCAAATGAATTGAATTGTTTCCGAGAGTTACACACTGTTGCCCAATGTCCTTTCTTTTGACATATCTTGCAAATGGAATCTCTTGCAGGACAGACCTTACGAGAGTGTCTAGATTTTCCACAAAAGTAGCATGAACCATTTTTAAGAGAAGAGATTTGGAAAGAGGACGGATCATGAGACTCAAGAGATTCAGTCTTAACCTCTGCCTTTGGATGACTACTGGGCTCAAGAATGGTTTGGGTTACTGAGTTGCAAGGCGCTACATAGGATAGTGCTTGATTTTCAGCTGCTTCCAATGTAGCAGCTTGGTTATATGCCTGATCAAGAGTTAAAGTTAGATTTTCTAGCAGTCTTTGGCGAATAGTTTGAGACTGCAACCCTCGGATAAATGCATCTCTAAGTAGTGGAAAAAGGGGGCTGCTGGCTCACTTCAAGGTCACCTGAGGGATGACGTCATCGAGGTCAATGACCTCACCGATGACGTCATCGATGACGTCATTGATGACGCAATCGATGACGTCATCACTAATGACGTCATTTCGATGACGTCACACCCATGACGTCACAGAAATGACGTGCTGATGACATCATCACCCCTTACGTCATCAAAACGACGTCACCGACGCCACTAAGGTCAAGGTCACGCAGAAACTTAAAATTTTTTGGCACTTTTGCCGTTTCTCGCACTACGCTCCGAGTTTCAGTCAGAGTCCCCGTGACCTTGACCATTTGGAGCGAATATTGGACGAGAAACGGCAAAAGTGCCAAGTTAAACCCGAGTTTCTGACATGACTCTGCCTAAATGGGCAATCGGTAATCCCTCAGGTGACCTTGAACTAGCACAACACCCCCAATTTCATATTACTGTGACCTTGAAAACTTAACAACGGAGCGCCGACACCGATGCGCACCCAACGACAGCCACCGAGTGACTGACTGTCAGGCTCTGTGTATGCTAGGTATATCGGCTTGAGAGACTAAGACTCTAAACTGTCAGGAATGGGAGTAACTAACTGAAATTTGCAAGGAAAAGTCATTTCATCCAATATTTTAAACAAATCCTCATCAGTAAAACTGACATTAGTCTGTTTTGTATAAAACTTAGGGTGTCCGCGCAACAGTTTGCGCCACTTAGCTAAAGTTGAAACTCTCTTAACTTTCAGTGGTGGACAGTGAGCAACTAATAAAGTCTTAACACGGCTAAGTTTCTTACCTAAAGCGTCCCGCGACATGGCTTCCCCTCACAAAAGTCCGCACAATACTGAGAGACTACTTGTAGCGCATGAGTCAAGGGAAAAGAGGTGGGGGAAACAGCAGGAGTGGGGGAAGGTCACAGTGGCGGGGGAAGGTGAGGTGGTACGCTGGAGTTTCGCATCACTTCACCATGAGCTGTCCTACAGTCAACACACTGTTCTCTTGGCCCGAGTTGGCACTAGAAGAAACATTTCTGTACAGCTTAGGCTGTGAGAGCCGAGGAAGCAAAGTCAAAGTAGAAATTGTGTTAAACTCCAAAATGAAGAGTCTCCTAAATAAACTAATTGTATCCTTGCAATCTCCTATAACTTTAGAGAAATACCACTTTATTAAGCGACACCTTATACTTTGGCAAAACGAAGCAGAAATGGAAAAGATTACAGTAAAATTAATTTAACTTAAAACTTGGACTGGACACTCATGGCGATACCACGTGGCGTGCAAACGCCACCCTAAACATTACAAGTTAGGTTATTGAGCACCTCTGGTATGATAACCGATGTGCTAGAGTTAAAGTGTGATGACCTTGAGTCAAAACACTGAAACACTACAAGTCGATATCGTCCCAGAGTCAAAGTGTAGTGACCTACATTCAGA
Organism: Neoaliturus tenellus; assembly: GCA_030545055.2. Classification (NCBI taxonomy): domain Eukaryota; kingdom Metazoa; phylum Arthropoda; class Insecta; order Hemiptera; family Cicadellidae; genus Neoaliturus; species Neoaliturus tenellus. Next base: position 106,615,051 of record CM061537.1, read on the forward strand.
ACTTGTAAAATTACTTACATATAGAGAGCTAGAGAACAGCGAGACGCACCGCATGGAAGCCGGAGACATACTGGCGAAGCGGTGTTGTGCAGCCTAGGGACCCAGTTGTGGTGGGGGTATAGCCAACACTTAGAGTACAAGTGTTGTGGGTGACCTTGACCCACTTAACTTAAAAGTTTTTTGCTCCGGACGAGAAGTGCCCCCCCCCCCACCCCCCCCCCCACCCCCACCCCCACCCCCACCCCCACCCCCACCCCCACCCCCACCCCCACCCCCACCCCCACCCCCACCCCCCCCCCCCCCCGAGAACTTTTTTTTCGAAAAAATTTTCGACCTTGACCAAAAAGTTTTTTGCTCCGGACGAGAAGTGCCCCCCCCCCCCACCCCCCCCCCCCACCCCCACCCCCCCCCCCCACCCCCACCCCCCCCCCACCCCCACCCCCACCCCCACCCCCACCCCCTCCCCCACCCCTGATATCCTGGGCGTGGCTGCCCCGGTGGGGATATAAGGGGGCCCAGCCAGAGCCGGCTCGCAGTCCGCTCCCGCGCGTTGAACGTGAACGACCGGGACGGACCGCCATAGGCATCACTAAACATTGAATGGCGCCTTCAGTGTTTAGCGAAGTCTACTCTAACTTTAAGACTTGTATTAGTTGTAAGATATTGCGCTTGCGTTTGGGTATTGCGAATTGTTCTATATTAGAGTGTTTTACTTGTACCCTATGTCTCCTGTGTGTGTGTGTGTCTTTTATCCTTTGTGTCTTGTTTGTCATATGTGTTTAATGTGTATGTGCTTGTTCCAGCATTGACTACGTTGAGCTCAATTGTGTGTTGTAAGTGTGTTATATTTTTCTAAAGTGTATACGCTTGTTGTAGCATTTCCCCCTTGAGCTTTTGCAATGCTCAAAGTAAATCGTAAAGACAGGGAACGGGAGTAGGCCCCCCGTGTAAAGTTACTTTTGTATAATTGTTAGGCTCCTCTCATGCATGCTTCAATGCGGCTGAGAACTCTCATGCATGCTTCAATGCGGCTGAGAAATAGGAGTTGGTCCGTTTGTACGCCTATATGGGGGTAATGAGCCGATGGCCTCTGCACTCGGACCGAGGACGTAAGCCACTAGGGTGTCCTCAGTTAGTTTCCCTTCCGGAAACTCAAAATTATGTAAATGAATCTTTGTTAGCTATTTGTGTTTTTTAGTCCCCAAGGCCCCCGAACATTCGTGGTTCGCCATGGATGTACGGGGGCCGAAATTTTTTAATGTCCGTGTGGCCTTGACCTACAAAGACTTGTAAAAATTCAATGCATTGTAAATTAAAAAATATTAAAGATAGGTTACGGGAGTAGGCCCCCGTGTAAAGCCTATTTTAATTATCGGTAGGCTCCTGCCAGGCATGCAAAAGGTTGCGGATGGCATCTGGGAGCATGTCCGTTTGTACGCTGGCATGCAAAAGGTTGCGGCGGCCTCTGCACTCGGACGAGGAGGTAAGCCACTAGGGTGTCCTCAGTTTGTTTCCTTCTGGAAACTCAAAATTACGTAAATGAATCTTTGTTAGCTACTGAAAGACAATGCAGTAAATGTTTACAAGTCTTGCGTGGCGAAGGGTACACGACATTGGATGTTGCCTTGTTGTCATAGTTGGGTCTCTTCGGAGGCTACAGCGATGACAACTCAAGTGCCCCAGGTGGGGCTTAATTTTTTTAAAGTTTTTTCGTGACCTTGACCTAAATACAGTAATGACCCCCCCCCCCCCCCCGAACTTTTTTGAGAAAAAATTTTGACCTTGACCAAAGAGTTTTTTGCTCCGGACGAGAAGTGCCCAAACAAAAAAAAAATTTGTACAAAGTAGTGGATTTAGACCAAAGATCATTGGTTTATCAAACCTGTTGAAGAATAAATTGAAAATGGGTGTTTAAAAGCCAAATCTACTACATGATTGATAAACTGGATGTATATGACGTCACCTTCCCCCACCCTTAAACCTCGGGTATAAAGGGACCCAGTTGAGCGCGCTGCTCATTATTGCGTGGACATTCACCGAGTGCACACTCATAGCCAAACTGTAAAAATGGCTCTTTGCGATATTTGTGGTGAGTTTTTTCAAGACGAAGACATCTTTGTTTTACACCGAGAATTGTATCATGAAGAGGACAGAAAAGAAGAGATTGTTGTAAGTGAAGAAGACTTGGAGGCGTTTGATCGGTTATTGGAAAACTACCAGAAGCAGATGGACGACTGCGATAGCTATCTACAGTTACACCGAGAATTGCATCGTGAAGAGGACAGAAAAGAAGAGATTGTAGTAAGTGAAGAAGACTTGGATGCGATTGATCGGTTTTTTGAAAAACCCCAGAAGCAGGAGGACTGGGCTAGCTATTTACAGTTAATGCAAAGAAGAAGACCAAGTGTTATTCAATTTGCCGGAGCTGGACCATCTACAGCTGGAGGATTTATTGAAAAGGAAATGGAAGAAAAAAAAGTGGAAGATGTAAAACAACTGCGTACCCAAGAAGAGGATATGGAAGAAGAGGATACAGAAGAAGTGGAAGATATAAGACAACTGCGCACCACAGCCTTGCCAGGACCAGTTGTAACTCATTTCAAAATTAATAATGTGCAATTGGAATTGGAAAACTTTATAACCCAAGCTAAAAATTTAGTTGTAAAAACATTGATGGAAGAATTGGCAAGATTGAAATTTATTAAATTTGGATTGGTGTTGGAGGCTATGTTTACTAATACCGATGGTGAAAACTCACCAAGAGCATTCATTGCTAAAAACCGAACCCTTACAACCACATCTGATATCAATGAAATTCTAGAAGAATGTTTGAATGAACTGCTAATGAAACTCCAAGAACATGAAGGAAGAGGATCTGGCTGGACGCTATCATCGATCGAAGGTATGGATGTGAGGGTTCACAAGCATGGATATGGTATGAGGGGTAGCAGCTTTATCCCTCTACCAAAGAAAATTAAAGACACCAACTCTTGCAGAAATGTTACAAACGGGGATAATGAATGTTTTAAGTATGCGATGCTAACTAAGTATGTAAAACATAATCCTTGTAGAGTTGGTAGGGAATATTATGAAAACGAACACCGCTACAACTTCCGAGGAATGTCGTATCCTGTGAGTCTTAATCAAATTGCAAAATTTGAGAAACAAAATCCAGGTGTTTCTGTTAACGTGTTCGGCTTAGATGATTCGAACAATGTGTATCCACTACGAGTTGGAAAAGTGAAGCAAAGAAACCATACTGATTTATTATTGATAACTAAAGGTGAAATTTCACATTATGTGTGGATAAAAGATTTTGAAGCTTTGGTTGCACGACAATTAACCAAAAAGAAGATTAGAGTGACAGTGTGTAAGAGATGCTTTTGTTTTACAAATAAAGATTTAAAACATGGAGGATCGGACTGGTTGAAGGAACACCAAAGACTTTGTAATGACAACTATGAAGTGAAGATTAGTCTGCCGCCGCCATCTCGAGCGTTCATCAAATTCAACAAAACAGTTCACCAATATCGGATTCCAGTAGCTGTCTACGCAGATTTCGAATCCACGTTAGTACCACAGGAGCTTCCGGATGGTGAGGTGACTAGAAGAACCAAATATCAATTGCATCAACCTAACAGTTTTTGCTTATTGGTGAAATCAACTTTGCCTGAAGAACAGTTGCAAGACTATGGTTTAACATCCACTCCGATACTCTACCGTGGGGAAGAAGCCGCTAAGCATTTCGTAGACCAGTTGTATGACATTGCTGAAAAGGTGCAACGCTTATACGGTAATGTTTTACCTATGGAACCTTTGAATCAAAATCAACAAGAAGAATACAATTTGGCAACAAGATGTTATTTATGCAAGAAGAGCTTCAGTGAAGAAAATCAAAAAGTAAGAGATCACGATCACCTGACAGGGTTATACAGAGGAGCTGCTTGTAATTCATGCAATATAAATTACAAACTGCCAAACTTTATCCCTGTCGTGATACACAATCTTAGCGGCTATGACTCCCACTTCATTATCCCAGAGTTAGGACGGGATGATGGAAGAATCGAAGTATTAGCTGAAACATTGGAGAAGTACATCAGTTTCTCAAAAACAGTAGGTAAAATTAAACTTCGCTTCGTAGACTCTTATAGATTTATGTCAACTAGTTTAGCCAAATTGTCTGAGAACCTAAGAAGAGAAGATCTAAAAGAAACCAGCAAAATTGTACATGAAGATAAATTGGACTTAGTAATGCGTAAAGGAGTGTTCCCCTATGATTACATAACTTCTGCAGAAAAATTTGAAGAAACCAGTCTGCCACCGATTGAAGCCTTCAATAGCAAGTTAAATGAAAGTGCAATCACCGTTGAAGACTACAATCATGCTTGTAATGTTTGGAACCAACTAAACATTCAAACCTTAGGGGAATATTCCGACTTTTACATAAAATTGGACGTAACTCTGCTGTGCGATGTGATGGAAGAATTTCGAAACACCTGCTTCTCCGCCTATGGACTGGACCCTCTACACTCGTACACATCTCCAGGATTAGCATGGCAAGCTATGCTAAAGTCAACCAACTGTCGATTGGAACTTCTAACAGATATTGATATGGTGCTCATGATAGAATCTGGTGTACGGGGCGGTTTGACACAAGCTGTAACACGTCATGTCAAAGCTAACAACAAGTACATCCCAGGCTTCGACGAGAGACAACCATCGGTCTACCTTGGCTACTTTGACGCAAACAACCTTTATGGTTGGGCAATGTCAAATCCGCTTCCCTACGCTGACTTCAAATGGATCGACCCGGCCACCATCGGTGACATCTCACAGATTCCAAAGAATGGTCCAAAAGGCTATATTTTGGACTGTGATTTCGAATATCCGGAGCACCTTCATGACCATCACTACGACTTGCCTCTCCTAGCCAAGACTGAAGTTTCACCGACAGGAAGATGGCCAAAATTGATGATGACGTTGGAGAATAAAGATCGGTATGTGGCTCACTACTGGGTAGTTCAACAAGCTCTTGAATTGGGTCTACGTGTAGTGAGAATTCATAGAGCAATTGAATTCACCCAGTCTTGTTGGTTGAAACCATATATTGATTCCAACACTACAAGAAGAGCTGCAGCGACAACGGCATTTGAAAAGGACTTCTATAAATTAATGAACAACGCCATCTTTGGGAAGACCTTGGAGAACAAAAGAAAACACAAAAATGTAAAATTAGTGAGTGATCCTAGGAAATTGGAAAAATTAGTGCAAAAACCAAATTTCGGAACATCCATGATTATAAACGAAAATCTAGTCGCTGTCAGTATGAAGAAAACAACAATAGTCATGGACCGTCCGTTATACATAGGTATGTCGATTTTGGACATAAGTAAAACCCTGATGTATGATTTCCATTATAACAAAATGGTTAAACACTACGGAAGGGAAAACATTGGAGTCGCATACATGGATACGGACGCGTTTATCTACTGGATAAAGACTTTGGACATGTATGAAGACCTAAGGAGTTTCCCATACAAAGACGATTTTGACTTCTCTGACTATCCGAAGAACCATCCAAATTACAATGAAAAGAATAAAAAAGTAATCGGAAAATTTAAAGATGAAGCAAATGGAATGCCTTTAGAAGAAATAGTGGCACTGATGGCAAAATTGTATTCATTTAAAATGTACAACGAGAACAACACACCGACAGTCAAGAAAGCAAAAGGAGTTAAAACATCGTACTTGAAGAAACATGTGACGTTTGACCATTACAAGACCTGCTTGTTTGAAGATTCTACAATGTCTGCAACGTTCAACACTATCAGAAGCTTTAAACATGAGGTCTACAGTGTCACTGAAGTTAAAAGAGCACTATCAGCTCGAGATGATAAAAGGCATATTATGCCGGATAAAATTCACACTCTTCCTTTTGGCCACTACTCTCTAAACCCTATCGACTAGTAACCTATTCTTCGTCCTTCTACAACTTCGACCTTATTCCTTTCTCCTTCCGTAAAAAAATGGGGAACACGGCAAGTCAAACGCCGTGTTCCCCATTTTTTTACACAAGTTTGGATGACCTTGACCTATATAAATGATGTGAATATTTAAGACAACATTCATTGTGATTATACATGTGATACATGAAACATTCAAACCTGCAATATGAAGAACTTGAAGCAAGAAATTGTCAACGAACTTCATAAACCTGCAAGAAGAAAGTTTCCACGAAGAAATACAGTGATAAAAGGAATAAATGATTTATATCAAGCGGATTTAATCGAAATGATTCCTTATAGTAAACAAAATAGAGGATTTAAATACATATTGACTATTATTAATTGTTTTTCAAAAATGGCAGATGCTTTACCACTAAAAGATAAAAGTGGCAAAAGTGTTACAAAAGCAATGGAAACAGCTATACAAAGAGACAAACATACTATAAAACATTTACAAACTGATGATGGAAAAGAATACTTTAATAAGGAATTTGCAAATTTAATGAAAAAACACAACATTAACCATTACTCAACCAATTCAGAGGTAAAAGCATCAATAATTGAAAGATTCAACAGAACTTTAAAAGGTGCGATGTATAAGATGTTTTCTAACAGAGGATCGCACGTATGGATTGATATGTTACCAAAACTTATAAGCGATTACAATAACAAGTTTCATAGAACTATCGGTATGAAACCAAGCCAGGTGACTAATAAAAATGAAAAACTTGTATTAAAACGTATAAAACTGAATACTAAACCAAGAGTTGAAAAACTAAAGCCTAAAAGGTTTAATGTTGGTGATAAAGTGCGAATAAGCAAATACAAAGGTGTATTCAGTAAAAGATATCTTCCAAACTGGACAAATGAGGTATTTACCGTATTTAAGGTGCAACCTACAGTACCAGAAACTTACATTTTAAAAGATAATAAAGGACAATTGCTTGAAGGAGGTTTTTATGGACATGAAATGTTAAAATCAACAGTAGGTGATGTATATCTAGTAGAAAAGGTGTTGCAACGCAAAAAAGATAAGGTTAAAGTACGATGGTTAGGATTTAATAAAACGGAAGATTCTTGGATACCTAAAAAGGATCTAATATAATGATAGAGCATCATTTTGGGTTGAACCATTACAAAGGATGGAGATAATACCGCAAAAAGACAATTTTACTATTAATAATATAGATGAACTCACAGTGGATGGTTCTCAATTCAATACTGGGAAACACGGTGTTTTGTTACCAAACACGGTGCGTTGTCTGGTTACCGGTCCTTCCAATTGTGGAAAAACAAATGTAGTATTCAATTTGATTACAAACCCTAAAGGCTTACGTTTTAATAATTTATATGTATTTTCAAAGTCACTACAACAACCAAAATATCAGTTATTGGAACAAATACTCAATAATGTGCCTGAAGTTAAATATTTTAAATTCAACGCGAGCGAGAGTGTCATGCAACCGCAAGAGGCTAAACCATTCTCAGTATTCATATTTGACGACGTATCTTGTGAAAATCAAAATACAATAAGAAATTACTTCGCCATGGGTCGACATAACAACATAGATAGCATTTATATTGGTCAAACTTACAGCAAAATACCGAAACAGCTCATTAGAGACAATGCAAACATGTTAATTGTATTTAAACAGGATGAAACCAACCTAAAACACATATATTATGACCATGTAAGTGCGGATATGCCATTTGAACGATTTAAAGAGTTGTGTGGAAAGGCTTGGGCTGAAAAATATGGGTTTTTAACAATTATGAAGGAACAACCGCTAAACAATGGTCGATACAGGATAGGATTTGATAAATTTATACTAATACACTGATCATGATGTAAAACATTCATTGTTGTACAACACGTCTTGCTACAAACATGGTTAACCAAGAAAAGTTAATAAAGGAAATAAAATCACTTAGTGATTCTATTCGAGATAAAAACAGAGCATTAAAATTAGGTATTAGCGAAAGGGAGAAATTTCTTGAATCTACTTTTAAACCTATTACTGAACCCTTGAAACAATTAAACAAAAAATTTGCTAAACCCGTTTTGGAAGGAGATGCAATTGCACCTATTACAAAGTTTGAAAGAGAAAATGTAAAATCAGAAGATTTTAGTGATGAAGACCTGGAATCCTCTACATATAGTGGTTTTACCGGCGGAGAACCTGAAAGAGAGCTAGAATCACCAGACTATAGTGGTATAAGAGAATTATATGAAGTAAAAGCTAAAAGAGGACATGAAGATGTATCAACTGCTAGTGAAGAGGAAAAAGAAGAAGAAGCAAGGGAAGGTCCGTCAAACATAAGCTTGTTGGGTGAAAACATTCATAACAAAGGACCTTTAGGAAGGAAATACATGATAAAAATGTTAGCTGGAATAAATCCTAATAAAAACTACCATAGTTATGGAGTAAGATTAACAGAAGAAGGTTTAATGGTTGGTAATAGCCCGGTAAACATTGATGAAAATGATAATATTATTGTTGGTAATCAAAGATATAAGGGCACAAGAGGATTATTTGAATTATTATTTGAAAAAAAGCCTTTAGAATTGTTAGTTAAAGAAGAAGACATGGAAGCATATAAACAGATTTTGGAACACACCAATGCATACAGGAGAAAATATTTAGCTGACCAACCAGTTTTTAGATCTAGGTCTTTAAAATATAGAGTATTTGTATCCAAGTTAATACCAACAACGAGAAGACAACCAATGCCGATAATGCCAAGAAAACCTGTAAAACGAAGGTTTGTGTCATCCACTTTGGATATAAGTGCTCCAGAACCAAGAAAAAGAAACAAATCTGTTACAGGTACAGGTTTAATGAAGAAACTATATAACACAAATGTGATTTATTACAATAATATCAATAAATTGGTGGATAGAATGAAACTAATACATGAAGCTAAAGAAGCGGGTCATACTGGATTGGAAAACGAATGGGTGGCTTTAGTGGATGAACTCCGAAATCGTGGGGTAATCTCATAAAAAATGCGTTACTCACTAGATTACAATTCAGTTGCACCATGAGTGTCGACAAGTTCGGACGTTACTCCTCGGATGGGTTATATTACGCAAATAATTTAAAAAGAGGAGCTGGTTTACCACAAACACCTGATGGGGATTATGATATAACTAATAAAAGGTTAAAAAACATAAAAGATCCCACAGATGAAAACGATGCAATAAATTTAAAAGTATTAAAAGAAAAGATATCACCAACATTAAGACTACAGAAAAACACATATGACGCAGGTAATCATAGAATTGTCAATGTTGGTAAGCCAAATCAAAACGCTGATGCAATAAACAAAGGTTATTTATCATCAGAATTAAAAAATACGTTAAAATTCAATGGAAAAACGTATACTGCTGAAAATAAACGTATATCCAACGTAGATGACCCTAAAGATGCAAAAGACAGCGTAAATAGACGCTATTTACATTCATTAATACCTGAAAAGACAAAAGATGGTTTTTCTTTTTATAAATTTGTTATTAACGATATAGGTTATCCGAAAAATGAAAATGATGCTGTAAATTTAAAATATATAAAAGATCATTGTATTACACGTGATGTAGGAGTTATTGATTGTCTAGGTAATTGTTTAGCGAATGTTAAAGATGGTTCGGCACCATCAGATGGTGCAACAGTGGGTCAAATGAAGGAAACTTTAAAGCAAGAAACATCTGGATTTGTAAAACAGGATCAAGTAGTATCACGGTCGGGTGATGTGTTTGTACAAGGAAATGAAAAGTTTATTTTACTTGAACAAAAAAATAATGTTTGGGATTGCAAAGACATGAAATTATCAAATGCGCATTTAGCTACAGATGCTCATGATGTTCCGATTTTATCACAAGTTTTACATACTAATCCAAACAATTATCATAGAAGTTGGTTGGGTACAAATAGAAGAATAATTGACATATTTCCAGGTATCGATGATTACGATTGTGTTGTAGTAAAACAATCTTTAATATTAGACAAACCAAAAGGTAGTACTTTCAATGCGAAAAATAAGAAAATAGGTAATTTGGCACAAGGAACAGATCCAAAGGATGCTGCAACTGTAGGACAAACATTACAATATGATAGTGCAAATCAAGAGTTTATTTATAATACCAAAAGATTTAAATTAATGGATGTAAATGATTATCAAAATATATTAATTGCAGATCCAAATTCATTTAGCGGATTTAGAAAATTGTCTGGTGAGGAATTTATTCATAAAAATCATGTATTTAGAAATGAAGCAGACAGATCATTAATTAGTGCAGATTTAAAATATTTTAAATGTCCCGGGAATGATGCAAATGTAACTGATGAAGACTAAGAATTTGTATAAAAACTGATATGGGTTAGAAATCGGGACTAATATTATAAAAATGGGTTACACTCTAGAATGTTATTCAGTTGCACCATGAGTGTTGACAAGTTCGGACGGTATTCATCGGATGGATTATATTACTTTAATACTTTAAAAAGAGGTGTTGGATTACCACAAACACCTGATGGAGATTATGATATTAGTAATAAACGGTTAAAAAACATTAATGATCCCACAGATGAAAATGATGCAATAAATTTAAAAGTATTAAAAAAAGAGATAGTACCAACACTGAAATTAGATAAAAACACATATAACGCGGGTAATCATAGAATTTCCAACGTTGGTAAGCCAAATCAAAACGCTGATGCAATAAACAGAGGTTATTTATCATCGGAATTAAAGAATACGTTAAAATTTAATGGAAAAACGTATAATGCTGAAAATCGGCGTATATCCAACGTAGCAGACCCTGTAGATGAAAAAGACAGCATAAATAGACGCTATTTACATTCTATAATACCTGAAAAGACAAAAGATGGGTTTTCTTTTTATAAATTTGTTATTAACGATATAGGTTATCCAAAAAATGAAAATGATGCTGTAAATTTAAAATACATCAAAGATCATTGTATTACACGTGATGTAGGAGTTATTGACTGTCTTGGTAATTGTTTAGCGAATGTAAAAGATGGTTTTGCACCATCAGATGGTGCAACGGTGGGTCAAATGAAGGAAACTTTAAAACAAGAAACCTCCGGTTTTGTGAAACAAAACCAAGTAGTAACACGTCAAGGAGATGTATTTGTACAAGGAAATAAAAAGTTTATTTTACTTGAAGAAAACAATTATGTTTGGGATGGTAAAGGAAAGTTATTGACAAATTTAGGTATTGGTGAAAAGCCTGGTGATGCTGTTACTTATGAACAGATAATACAATTAGAGCCAACTGGAAAAAAATGGTGGAATTGTGATAACAAACGATTAACAAATGTTGCAGACCCTGATTATGCCGATAACGCTGTAACTGTTAATTTTCTTGTTAAAGTAATAGGTAATTTATTATTTGATATGCATAATTATATTGTAGCAGGACAACATAAACCTATTGACGAAAAAATGAGAAATACATGGATTAAACAAGAAATTCTTTATAAATATTTTTTTAATCATAACACACAAAAGTTTAGATCATCAGATTGGGGTACTTTTGATATTTAACTAAATAACACCATATATTACATCATTTATGTGCAACCTGTCATAGAGGTAACACATGGGTTACGCTTTTCAAATATAAAAGACAATCATGGCGTTTCATTACACCAGTCCATATCGAGACACTATACGGAAAGGAGGCGGTATCACGTCCACAGCGGTTTCTCTGTTAAGTAAAGCTTTAAATCGTATTCCAGTAGGATCTATCGTAAACAGAGCAATAGACGCTTTACCATACGAATTTCACATACCGGGAGGTTATCAGTATTGCGGACCAGGAACTAAATTAAAAAAACGACTGGAAAGAGGTGATCCAGGCATAAATAAGTTAGATCAGGCTTGTAAAGAACACGATATCGCATATTCCACGTTTACCGATTCAAAAAATAGGTCAATCGCTGATAAAAAGCTAGCGAATATAGCTTGGCAACGAGTAAAGTCTAGTGACGCTAGTATTGCGGAAAAAGCAGCAGCTTTAGCGGTAACAGCAGGTATGAAGGCTAAAACAGCGGTAGGAGGTGGAAAAAGGAGGGGTAAGAATAAAAAAGGATCAACCAAGAGAAAACATGGTGGTAATATTAGACTAAAAAGACGTTCTCCGAGGAAAAATAATAAAAAACCGACAATATGGTCAATGGTAAAAAACGGGGCTGGTCTATACCTAAGACCGTATCGTGCATATTAAATAAAAGAAATCAATTGGTTATACCACATAAAGCGTTGACTAATGTTGAATTATTTAAATATATTTCCTGTTTAAAAATACCATTTTTCCGCGGAGTATTTATGAAAGACAGTTTACCAAAGAAAATATGGAAAAATGAGACTGGAATCGTAAATTTGGATAATACTGAAGGGTCCGGCACCCATTGGGTGTGTTATAAGAAACTAAATAGTAATGTATATTATTTTGATAGTTTTGGAAATTTGCCACCACCTAAAGAACTTGAACATTACTTTAAATCTGCTAAAAACATATATTACAACTATAAAAGAGAACAACCTGATAATACTTCAATATGCGGCCATTTATGTTTGGAATTCCTAGCTAAAAGTATCAGTCACTATTGAGATGTCTTCCTATACGGTATCATTAACAGGAAAATCGTCCACTTTACGAAGTATCCTTTTTCCAGCGTTACGCTTGCAAAAAGGAAGATTTTGGGAGGCAGCACTGTTGGATTTTACAACTTACAACTCTATTCCCAATGTTACGGAAGGTAAAAATAACTTATTGCATTATTATAAAGGAAAAGATGCCAGTGGTAAGTTAACAGACTTAGAAGAGTGCAGTTTACCCACAGGTTCTTATGAAATTGATCATATTAATGAATTTTTGCAAAATAAAATGGGAAAAGACAATATATCGCTAAAAGGTAATAATAATACAATGAAAGCTGAGCTTACTTCAAAATATTATATAGATTTCACTAAGCCAAACTCAATTGGTGATTTATTAGGATTTCCCAAAGATGGAGCAATTTTAGAACCAAATAAAACACATTCCGGTAAACAAACTGTAACAATATTAAAAGTCAATAGTATAGACATAACTTGTAACATTATACAAGGAGCTTACAGAGATGGAGCAAATACTCATATAATACATACTTTTTACCCCAGTGTACCACCTGGATTTAAAATTGTTGAAAAGCCGCAAAACCTGGTATATCTACCTTTGAACACCACTTTCATTTCAGACATCGTGTTGAACGTATTGGATCAAGACGGTAACTTGATAGATTTCCGAGAAGAGCCTATTACGGTTAGATTACATTTAAAATCAACACTTTAATACAAAATCATGGGTTTAACATTTAAAAGCGAACAACCTACGGGAATCCGCATTAGTAGCTCTTCAGCTGTGGAGGAGTTAACACGCGAGAACATTCGTTTCTTAGAGAGAATTGGATTAAAAGTAACCGATAATGGATATACTGGATATAGCTCAGGGTCCAACATTCGACGAAACCCTATGGGAAAAAGAATATCACACCCACAACCCTTACACTTCATCAAAATTAAACAATAACGATGAAATTCGTATTCCCATACAAAATCAAGACATTTACACGCTACCATGTGAAAGTTACTTGTATATTGAAGGAAAAGTTACTAAAAAGGACGGTACTACTACTGGTACAACAGTTCCATTTATAAATAATCCCATGGCTTTCCTGTTTGATGAAATTAGATATGAAATATCAGGTGTAACAGTTGATTCTACTAAAAAAGTAGGTATTGCAACAACTTTAAAGGGATTAACATCTATATCACCTAATGAAACCAATTTAATACAACCTGCAGGATGGGTTTTACCTGCAAAAGACACAATCACTCCAGATACAAATGGAAATTTTGATTTTCATATTCCGTTACGTTTGTTGCTTGGTTTTGCTGAAGATTATAGGAAAATAATATTAAACGTTAAACAAGAATTAGTTTTGTTGAGATCTTCAAACGATAAAGATATTATTAAAGCTCCAGACGGTACAACAGATGCAACTTTAGAATGGAAATTAACATTAGACAAAATTGTATGGAGAGTTCCACATGTAAAATTAGCTGACGAGCATAGAATGCTACTATTAAGAAAGTTAAAGGCTGATCGTGATATTGTAATTCCTTTTAGAAGTTGGGAATTTCATGAACATCCCAGCTTGCCAACTACGGATCGACACACTTGGACAGTTAAAACATCTAATTATGTGGAACGAGCCAGGTATATTATATTTGGTTTACAAACAGGCAGAAGAGACACCATCACCAAACATGCAGGCCAATTTGATCATTGCAACTTGAAAAATATTAAAGTTTATTTAAATTCACAATTTTTTCCATACGATAATTTAAATGTGTCATTCGCTAATAAAAAGTACAGCATATTGTACGATATGTATGCAAGATTCCAAAGTTCATATTATGGTAAAACGAATGCACCTTTACTATCACCAGAAAAATACTTAGATGGTTACCCTATAGTTGTAATCGATTGTTCTAAACAAAATGAATCGGTAAAATCATCAAGTGTAGATATAAAAATAGAAATGGAATTCAACGCGCCTATATCGGCTAATACAACTGCATACTGTTTAATTCTACATGATAAAATCGTAACATACACACCTTTAACTGGAATTGTTAAAAATGTATTGTAAAAGACCGGTTTTCCTACATTCCAATGCATTCCGCGAGTATAAAAGCAGAGCGTTCAGCTCGCTCCTTATCAGTTTGTTGCCTGTTGTTGTATGGGTAGCATCTTATTCAATATGGCTTCTCCTAGTGGTACACAAGAAAATGTAGTAGATATTGAGAAGGAGATATCCGACTTTTTAGATCTTCAAGGTCAACCGGAGGGAGATGAACACAACGCTTGCGGACAACTCCACGCCAGTAATAATGTTGAGGAAAAAGGTAAAAGAAGAAAGAATGCACACAAGAGGAAAAGGGATATTGAAGATAATATTTCTCCTAACATATTAAGTGAGGTATTCTTGCGAATATTTTACCCAATCTCTTCCAGTTTGGACAAAAGTGTTTTAATAGGTGTTATGAAATCTACAGATTATTCCCCTACTGTAATTTTAACTCATGGACCCAAAATGATTTTGTTTACGGACACTGCTTGGGAATCGTTTATGAAACACTTGCATCTGCTAGAATGCTATTTAAGTAGTAACATGTTTGGAAGAAAGACAAGAGTAGGCCTTTTGGATTCAAATGTGGAAATCGATATTGTTAAACATCGTGGTGATCATCAGTTGCGGTTTAGAGACACAACAAGACATGATAACAAGATTCAACTTAATCGAGAAGAGTTTTTTATTCTAACTTGTGCAACTGAACCAATAACGAGATACTTGAGACAACTGGTGTTTTCAAGTTCAATTATTAAAGATTATCTGGAAGACACTTTGGACAAACAACCGGACGCACCTATATTGTACGGACCTGTAGATACTTCTATATTCAATAGGGTTCCTCATGAAGTACAAATGTGGAGACAATTGGAAAAGTACGCTCAACTACATAAGAAATCAGTAAAACATGAAAAAGAGGAAGAAGAAGGAGGAGAAGAATCTAGTGTTAGTGATGAAAATGAAAACAAGGAAAATGTAAAGATGGAAACCTAAATGACAATTAACTACACAGCAATGGTTAATTTTTAAAACAATATCAAACACTTTGTGGGGTTAGGCCTACCGGGGACGGTGCCCACGTTAAATATACACCAACGCGCCAACAACTGTACGGCCGGGTATAAAAGTCGTACCTACCGTGGTGTGGAAATCAGTTGACCTTTGGACTTCGTCATGAGCAGACGAGTGATCTTCGCAATGGACAAGGAAGAAGAACAAGTAAAGTCCAAACCTGGTATAATTGAGTTCCAAGCGTTTCGGGGTAATGATGATAGATTTATCATAAAAGAACTTGTGTTTTTCGACATCAATACAAGTGTTCCTTATTCGTTTTTATTTAAACCACCATGTTCTTATTCATCTTTAACCAGTAAAGCCGCTACTACCAACAGATGGATTTCAAAACACTTCCATCATATCGATTGGTATGATGGTTTTACAAGTTACACGGACTTGTATCACATTATGCATCACTTTTCAGACAAGTTTACCAATATTTACACAAAGGGGCTGGAAAAGAAAAGATGGATCGAAGGATTTACTCATGTTCCGGTTAATGATGTGGATTTGGATAAAAACTACAAGTATACGATGGAAAATGTTTGTATTTGTACTAAAAGTCCAGAACATGAAAAAGATAGACATTGCGCTTTAAAAAACGCCTATAAACTCGCATCTTACCTTCAAAGTGGGGAAATGGGGAGTGGTGGGGGTAACGGGGGTTATATAAGTGAGGAGCAGACCGGGACCTGGCATGAGTATTACTCGAGATTCCGAGACGACAACATCTCCCAGCAAGAAGACGAAGAAGACGATCTATAACTTGACCATGGCATCTCACCAGTTCCTGCAAACTTTGGTTGAGCAGTTCAATGCTCACTCCAAATCTACCATACTACCCGTCAAGAAGTGTTCCGAACTTAAAGACGAGAAGCACTACATTATCCACGCCATGAAGAAGATGGAGACTACAGTTGGAGAGGCCATCTGCTGCAGTCTTAGCGAGGCACCATTCACTCCGGGGGATGAGCCCAAGTTCCAAGTCTACCTGCCGAAACGGTTCGTCCATCTCCTCCAGAACGAGGATCTGCGCTCCATCCAACCCGGCTGTCTCTACCTGGTTTCCCACGGTTGCACGGGTAGCAATTCCACCGAGTTGACCATCCACATCGCCGACAAGCAGCAGTGTTAGATTTAAGTTTTACTGTTGTAAATATGTTATTGTAACGTTTTATAAATAAATAAACCATAAAAAACAAAAGACAAAAAAATGCAACATATCAATATGTGAAGTTTGTCACATATTGATATGTTGCATTTTTTTTAAACTTCGCGGGTGACCTTGACCTTTGACCTTTGCATTTCACAGTTACCCCCACCACGCTACAAGTCAAACCTGTTTGAATGCAAACACCCCCACCACTTTTTCATATACCTCCAAGCGCTGTGCCTTGGCTTTATTTCTACTCCGGCAGCCAACCTAGCAACATCAGGATGTCTCTCAACGTAAGCTGTGCCAGCTATGAGGAGGTGACTATCAAAACACAACAGGAGCTGAACGATTTGTACAAGGAGTTGCAGCTAATGGTGGCAAGAGGCTACCGTATAAATGTGCAAGTCTACGCTTGCAATATACGGAACACCCGGCAGCCAAAGGAAGAGCCTGGACACTCATCGACAGCTTCCTCACCGACGTCCATGAAGACCGAGCCGGACAACTTGGATTACTTCAGCTGACTAGCAGTTGTATTTCTTGTTCTAACCATTGTAGAATATGTTTATTTTTTCATTATATTAAAGAAGTAAAAGAGCAAAAACACCTATCTTGTTACTGACATATTAGCTCAGTAACAAGATAGGTTTTTTTAAAACACAATTTGAATGACCTTGAAACTTCCCCCTCCACTGCTTTGCTACCCCCACCACTTCACTATTGGTGTACATGGCACATCACGATTAGAAACCTCATTCCATCTTCAACAGCCAAACCGACAACATCAACAATGGCAAACCTACCAACAGATGAAAGATGTCCTCACGCATGCTGCGACTTCATCCACGAGTTAGAGAAAAGGATGCAAGAGAGGGAGATAAGAAGAAAGCAGATCCACTCAGAAAATATCATGATAGTCAACGGCTATCTTTTATTGTTCGGCCTTATTATGGTTGTACTTTTCATACTATATGGTATAGTCACATGTGTCGGCAAGGTTGCAGAAGAAAACGCCCGCCACCATCAGTTGGAAAGTTTCAATGTTACTTTGTAGGTTTTCCTTTTTTTTTAAAACTCCGTTTGGATGACCTTGAAACTTCCCCCACCACTTCACCATGTTCCTGCATGAGTATCACATCACCCGTCATTCCTTGTTCGACAAGCAACCATGGCGGACAACACCATCAGCCAAGCTGACTCCACTACTGATGTTGGAACGACCTTGAACTTTCCCCTCCACTCCTTCCTTTTTTAAAACCCAATTTTAAATGATCTTGAAATTTCCCCCTCTACTTTTCGATAATGTTACAACTGACTGCAGCTCACCTCATTCCTTGCTTAGCTGCCATGGCGGAAAGAACTCTTTCTCAAGTTGACTCCACTACGGACGAAGCATTTCCCTTGCGGTGGACTGTTCATTTACAGGATGCGACAGAAGTGGAAGTCTTGTATCAAAAATTACTCAATGTATTAAACGGGAACCCTGGACCTCTTGAATGTAGAATGGATTTGAATTTTGATGCAACCAGGGTCGGCACAGAACCTTCAACTTCAAGCCAGCCTCAGCAACGAGATTTTACACATTTATACACTCCAATATCACCGGAAGGTGTAACTGTCTGCGAGGCTGACTCAACTACACGTTATGTTCAGCCGAAGCCTTGGGTGTTGATTATTAACAATGTGTACAAAGTGGAATTGGTATGTAATAGATTAAAGGAGTTGATGGTACAAGATCCAGGCCTGCGCTTTCAAATAGATATACATTTCATCTGGAGAGCACCTGCGCGGGGCTCTTCGTCTGACAGCTCTCCAAGTACGACGGACGAGGAGGACAACTAGTCATCTTTTTTAAAACTCCGTTTGAATGACCTTGACCTTTCCCCCTCCACTGAGTTTATTTAAGGTGCACTCTCACTGACTACAGCATCATTTCATCGCGCACCTTCACCGCAGCAACATGGACAGTCAACTCAACTACTGTTGCGAACAGAAATGTTTTTCATGGCCAAATGACATTGATGTGGTGGATGGTCTGGCTTGTAGAACATGTGAAGCTTTTGGTCAGTGCATGTGTAAGTGCAAGTCTTGGAAGAAGCCGAAACCGAAGTTGAAGACATTCCATGTGTACCAAATGAGAGGGCATAAGTACACTTGCTGCCCTGAACGTTGCATTGAATTCAAACTAAAACAGCTAACTGGCTGCAAATTGTGCAACAATCATTTTGCAGGTTTTTGCAAACATTATTTAGGAGCGTGTCAATACAGATCAACTTGGCATACCGAAGCACTCACTATCAATGAAATCGCTATAGACTCACAAGAGTAGTCTTTCTACTCTTTGACTTTTTTTAAACTCCGTTTAAATGACCTTAAAATTTCCCCCACCACTTCCCCATATATCTAGAGTACGCAGGGCCCGGAGGTCAGTCGCTCGGCGGCTGTCGTAGGATGCACATCCGTGTTGTGCAGTCTGCTGTGCAGTTTTGATTTTAACCAGTTCAATGTCACCACACTTGAACTCTGGCGAAAACGTCAAGCTGTTAAACACAATCCTAAGCCCCAGGTTCACAGTCAACCTCAAGGTCATCACACTTTAACATGTAAATTTAAGGTAGCACCAAAACGGTGCTACCTGGCTTGACATTTTCAAGTTTCCCGAGGTCATCGCAGTTCCCCCACCACTTCCCTTATACCTAGAGTGCGCGGGGCCGGACAGTCAGTCGCTCGGTGTCTGTCGTAGGGTGCACATCGCGGTTGTAGTACTGGTCTAAAGGGGGCTGCTGGCTCACTTCAAGGTCACCCGAGCGGTGTCACATGACGGTTTAGGCAGAGTCACGTTGCAAACTTGCAGTTTCCTCAGCACTTTTGCTGTTTCTCGTCTAATTTCGCTCCAAGTCGTCAAGGTCATGGGAACCGGACTGAAACTCGGAGCGTAGTGCGAGAAACAGCAAAAGTGCCAAGAAATTTTAGGTTTCAGCGTGACCTTGACCTTTGTGACATCGATGACGTCATTTTGGTGACGTAAGGGGTGATGACGTCATCAGCACGTCATTTCTGTGACGTCATGGGTGTGACGTCATGGATGTGACGTCATTGGTGATGACGTCATCGATTGCGTCATCGATGACGTCATCGATGACGTCATCGGTGAGGTCATTGACCTCGATGACGTCATCCCTCAGGTGACCTTGAAGTGAGCCAGCAGCCCCCTTTTTCCACTACTAAACTTTACATACACATGACCATAGATTGAATGTAAAAATTGTTTTCATCACTCCGTATACGAAAGTGACCAACTTGCCGTACAGCTGAGACCTTGGAAAGTAGTCATTTCCCAAACTGTCACCGTCAGCTGATTTTACTGACCTGTACGGAAAGTAATGTTTGTAAACATTACTTTCCGTCCCAGGTAAACGAACTTTTCCGTACAGCAACAATCAGCTGGGTTTAAAACAAATTAAATTTTGAATTCCAGCTTTGTTTACTTTGTCCAATGGCGAAGAATTTACAAAAATAATCCTCCTTTAAAACTTCCAAATTTATTAGTCTAATAATTGCGTCGTGATGAAAAGTATCGTTCTCAACTCGTCCGGAAAGCCCATTGCCAGGCTCGATAGTGTTTTCCACGCTCGGCTTCGCCTCGCGCGTAAAACACTATCTCGCCCAGAAATGGGTCACTTTCCGGACTAGTGGTGAAATATACTATAATTGTTGAAGGAAAAATCAGGATTGGGGAAAACTTCTGTAATGTAATAGACAAGGGCTGTTTCATTAGCGGGTAAAGCGATGTAAAAAATCGTACCCAAAACGTCACTTGCCTGATCACCTGGTGCATGTTACTCTTATGGACATCAGATGGATTATGTCACCGGCCTGACTCAAAAGCGGCATTTTCCAACATCAAAGGAAAGAAACAACCCTTCTTTTTTATATGTTCTCCGCTGTCCTGAGGAAAAATCCTCTTTTAAAATACTTTTGATACTTTTATTTTAAACACCGACGCACTCTGTGTTAGTATGACTGAATGGGTGAGTGTGATGGATCAGTTGAGGTGCAGCTTTGTTTGTTTATTTACTTATTTATTTATTCACATACACGGCTAAACCATTTTACAACAATAAGTCAACAAGTCAAGTGGCAATAAATATTTCAATAAATACTAATAAATAACGATAGATGGTGATGGAAAACAACATGCACAATATATCAAGTACAATAATAGACAGGCAAAGTAAATAATCAATCATCTAATATAACAACATGCAATAAGCTAATCTACAAAACAATGCAATAAATAGAGTCGACGCAAGACCTAGTAGACCATCCAACATACCAAATATCAGATACAATACTTTAATTATCCATGCAAATTTATTGAAAATGCAAAGAAAAAATCATGCAACGCTCAAAATTTCAAGATAAATGAATAACGCTTCGAGGATTTTCGCCGATGGACAGGTTTAGGTGCTGACTTTCATGGTCGCCGGAGCCCCCATCGAGTCGTAGGCGATTTTTTTTCTATATAGGCCTACTCAAACTTATCATTCGATAATAATGTACGTTTTATAAAATAATTTCTTTCGTAGTCGATTTACTATGAGTAATTAATAATTTAAGCCATTTAAATATTATAATATGGCGACCATGAAAGTCGGCACCAAAACCTGTCCATCGGCAAAAATCATCGAAGCGTTATTAATGCCACAATGAAAGTTGGCACCAGGAAGGTTTTGCAGTGGCATCAGGTAGTCTCCCCTCCACAGCGCCGTCTTACCCCTATTTCTCTTGTCTTTTGCCCCCTTGCTAACTCTCTCACCACTTCCCTTAGATCAGTGCAGGGTTCAGCTCCATTGATGATTTTGTCATTCCTCTATTGATTACCGTCGACCCTTGGAAGTATTTGCTGCGCCGATGATCAGTCGGGTGCTCTGTTCCCAATTTTTAAATCGCAAGCGGTCACTCGTTTTTTAAGACAGTCAAATGCAGATAACCTACTGAGACAGTAATTAGTTTCTTACGAACAAATACCTCAAGTGTTTATTTTTTTAGGTAATACGTAAAAGAATGTAAATGTTTGGGAGCGGTACGTTATATGATGTATTTAAACTGTAAAAAAATATACACGTAAGTTCGTTACAGTTTTGTCCTGCATATGCAAATATATAAAGTAACAGATAAGAAACGCCTAGGCATATAGCCTTCTATAAAGAAACGATTAAACTGATTAATAGTAGAACCGGAACATAATAAGTTCAACAATTCAGTAACATAATTTTGTAACGATGAATTTTAGCTTTTACGAACCGGAATCTACTAAATACATTTGTCTAAAATATAATAAGAGTTGTCACGATTTATTCATTATTATCGTGTAAGATAATTTATGTTGTGGTCAAAGTTTTATCAACGAATAACATGAAAATCACAAGTATGGAGAGTAAAAAATGTATACTTAACTATACGTTAATAAAACCATTAATTTAAGGATGATTCTTAAATTATGTAGATAGTTAATAAAATATATTCTAGATTAATATCGTCTACACAGCCTGTAATTTTATGCAAATAAGCCCCGTCCGTGAGTTGGTAATGACATTGGGGATTTCAAGTTACCACAAGGGGGTAATGTTCAGAGAGTGAATAGTGATGACGGGGTATGAGCGTGAGGGGAGGTAAAAGTGGAAGGAGGAACCGGCGTGGCAGGTACCTACTTTCATGGTGTCATGGCGGCCGCTCCCGGGACTGGTGCCGAGTTTCATTGTTTTTTTATAGCGACTAAGAACTGGTGCCGACTTCCGTAGTCCCGTTATAATATAGAGTAAATGAACCAACTAAATGTAAACATGTAAACACATGTAAAAAATGTAAACACTTTTGTATTACTGTGAGTGTGATGGTTAGGCCACATCGCTGCCGTGTCCGCTTCGCGCCCGCGCCATTTCGCCTGATTAAATTCAACCTAGCAATGAAAATATTGCTTTTGGTGAACTAAGGCTGTAAATTATATTAAATTTGACTTTTTCTCTAAAACTTTCCTGCAGGTCAAACATTCCTGACCAAATAGAACGCAATTTGCTAGCTTATCAACTTTTCCATGTTACGTTTTACAAAGTTTAAAACATTTCATGGTATAAGTAATTCAATTTTTTAAAATTTATTCAAATAATTTTTCTCATAAGCATTATATGTTTATAGCTAACAATACATCCAAATTTTAAAAATTTTTATGACTCTATTTTAAATCAATGTTTATCCGAGAAGTGGCACATGTTCTGTATGAGCGTGAAACGCTCTCATCCCAAGGTGACGTCAGCCCCCACCCCCCTGGCCATCGCCATCGCCACCGATGCGCAGAACTCTCACAAACTCGTTCGTCTGAAGAACACACCTAAGATTGGCCCACTTCAATCTGAACTACTCGCCTATCAATGCGTATAATATAAGAACTTTAACCTTGACCGTCGCCTCGAGCAGCTGATTCATCGGCTAGAGCCACGACGGTCTTTTGCTCTCCAGCCCTGTTATTTGGGGGGGGGGGGGGGGCATTATTTCGGTGCAATATTAATTGGCAGTATTGATTAGGCATAACAATTTTTAAATTCGAAATTTAAAAATATAGTAGCATTTTTTTTAGTAAATTAAACTCATTGGCAGATACTTCAGAAATTGCGGCAGGTAAGGGGATGGACTTGTTCACATAAGCAAGAAAAAATTAGAAATTTTAATATTCATAATTAAAGCACACAAAGCGGGCTAGTGTGGGAATTCAATAATTTTCGATCGGGTTGTTTCAAATATCGAGCCGGTGTCGGAGGCATGTTCGTGTTGGGCACCTCAAATTATTGAAACTAAATCTTCTAACAACAGCAAAGGCAGTAAAGCTACATTCTTGATCCTACGGTGTTTTCAGGGGAAAGTAAAATACCCCCCGTCGCAGCAGACCTGCGTACTCAGCGAATTTCCAAATTAGTAATATTAATTTTGACCAGCTAAATTTGTAAACAAAATTTCATCACGTGCTCATAAATAGGGAAATAAATGTCTATTCTCCTTGAGATATAGGGAAAGAGTATGCAGGTATGCTGCCATGGGGGACACTAAAAGTAGGTTTTTAGCATAGAAAAAATTTATTTCGACCATATAAAGCCATATAGTAAGTTTCATCAATATCTGTCCATAAATAAAAGAGTTTGCCTATTCTCCATATGATTAACATGGCAAAAGAGTATGCAGGTTTGCTGCCATGATAAGTACAAAAGCCAAGAATTTTTACCTTAAATGGATGAATCTCAACCAAATGAAGCTAAATACTAAGTTTCATCCAAAAATATTGGTTAATAAGTGAAATATTAACACATCCTTATTCTCCATAAGATTAACATTGGAGCCCTAAAAGACAATGTACTGTCTTTAGACTTTGTAATATCTCGGTAACCAATGGAGATAGAGCAAAGCTTCAAAATACTAAATTGTGTGTTTTTTTTTAGCTAAATCCAATGGTCAAAATAAAAATTTAAAATTTTTAAAATTTACATATGAAAAATGCAAAAAACCCATTTTTGGGGTACAAAACCCCCCAAAACTACCCCTTCCGGTAGGTCGATATGTCTGGTTTTCGAACTCATCCGAATAAACGTAGGATTACACATCTCTACCAAATTTGGTGTCGATCGGACCATTTTTACGAGAGTTATCGTGTCTAGGGACACATACATATATATATATATACATATATATATATATATACATATATATATATATAAAAATTTTAATGACTATTATTTTCGGTCTCTGGACACCTCAAAACGAAAAAGTAACATGGTCCCGGGCTTAGGTCTTTCCATGAGACCTACGGTAATAGCTTATTCCCTATGGGAAATTCGCTAAAACTGAAATTGTGTTTAAAATTTACTGAGTACACAGATCTACTGCAACGGGTATTATTAGATAGGCTAGCTCGTGGTAAAAATTTTAAATAGAATTAATTGTTTGTGGAAAATGGCGAGCGTTATGTAACAAGAATACTAATTACAACTGCACACCTGGCTGGTACAGTCACCAGCGATCCACGCTCACTTCGTGTCGACCTCTAGCTGCACTTCCATCATGAAAAGTTTTGTGGCGGGTTTGATTTGTTGTGGAGTAATATTAGCTTTGTGGATCTCATCTGCTGATGCATCCGATCAAGAGGACAGTGTAATTGATTCTCTCTTTGTAAGTTAGTAAACCTATAACATGTGTTTCTGAAGCTACTTATTTAATATATTTAAAATGTATATGCATTGTGTAAATTAAGTAATGAAACAACAGCTAAATAATAATACCATTGACTATGTACACTACCGTGAGTAGACTCATAGCACAGGCTTGTTTGAAACATATTGACGGTGGTGTGATTTCGTGCGGGCGTACATGGCAAGTCAGTGCTACCACTCTCCTCAATCAAGGAATAAATATTTTATAATGGAGGTTTTATAATACACGGTAGTGTACATAGTCAATGATAATACTAATAATCTTTATCCTTAAAATATATATATATATATATATATATATATATATATATATTTTTTTTTTTTTTTATGCACTACATAATATAACTTAATTACTAGCTCATTTTACATTCACAATTTAAACAACCCGATTTACAAGATATATAATTAAAAATCCAACGCAAGAATAAATAAATAATCTAAAAAACATGAAAGCATATTTTAATTTGTATCTCCTCCTCGTGTCAGTGTATGGCAAGGCAGACAAGAGATAAACGTAAGTCTTTAGTTTACACACTGGTGTGACAAAATCAGCTATCTGACCACTCTAAAAGAGGCAATCGTTAATATAAGTATAAGTTTATCGCAATATAAGTTAATTTTAAAAGAAAATATTTTGGTATTTAGCTAATCTGCTTAATAAGAACATTTGTGATGACAGTTTAGAACATAAAACGTAAATATAAGGTTTCCATGAAAAATGTTTATCGAAAACCAAACCAAGATATTTATTTTCCGAAGTAAATGGAAGCTCAAAATCATTCATTAAGGTCAAAAAATCAATCTCAACTAATCTTTGGAAAAAATAAATTAGTAAGCAATTTGTTTTATTTGGATTTATATGTAAGTTATTACTATTAGGATATTGATAGGGATTTGTCAATTTGAGATAACTTTCAGATTCTAGGTCTGCTAATGAGTTATTTTTTAATAGAATTTCTATGTCATCTGCGTACATAGTGAAATTAAAGTCAGGGAATGTTTTAGTAAAGCTATTAGTATATAAAATGTATATAATCGGGCCTAAGACAGTTCCTTGGGGAATTTCAAAATTTAATTCAATAGCATTTAAGGCTCCGGTCTACCTGAGCCCGAATGCCGCCTCGCTAGGCGAGTTTTATGGATGTAGAGGTTTATGGGAATGGTGTTTTAAAATTAACTCATTAGGATAGAGATTGACTCTTAACTTTTTCCAAAAGTAAAAAGAAGGATTATTTGTTGAAAACAGCCTTGACACCTGATATACATTGAAAAGTAAAGTTTTACTCACATATAGCCTATAGATGTCAATTGTTGTTGTTATTGCCCCTACATGTTTCAAACCATTACGGTTCATCTTCAGCGGCATTATGTGATTTTTTATTAACTGTGTCTGTTTGTTCCGTGTGCGTCTGTATGTGTTTACGTGTCGGGAATTCCTGTTTGACAACCGTCAGAAGATGGGCTTAGTTTTATCATAAAATAGTGGCTGAAGATGAACCGTAATGGTTTGAAACGTGTACCGCAATAACAACAATTGACATCTATAGGCTATATGTGAGTAAATTTACTTTTCAATAAAAAAAGGGTCTCGCCTTCCCTGGGTTTAGAATTTTTTAATAACATTTCTAATTTCAGCTATAATTAATTGTCTAAAATCATATGTTTTTCTTGATGCAAAAAAGCAAGGAGTTTTTTTTCGGAATCCTGTTATCTTCTGCTAATGCAGCCTAGAACTATAACTAAGGTGTCAAATTAAAGAAGAATAAAGGTGCTAAAATTCTTTTGTTGCTCTTTCGTAATCTCACTTTGGTAGTTTCATCAAAATTAATGGAAAACTTCAGCTAAAAATCAAGAAAAATAGATGATTTTAGACAGTTTTAGCTGAAATTAGAAATTCTATTTTAAGATTCTAAAACCAGGGCCGATGAGATCCGTCTTTTTACTTTTATAACAGATGATTTTAGACAGTTATAACTGAAATTAGAAATTTTATCAACAAATTCTAAAACCAGAGAAGACGAGATCCGTCTTTCTACCTTTAGAAAAAGTTAAGAGTCAATCTGTATTACAATTAGTTAATTTTGAAACACGATTCCCGTAAACCTCTGGAGCCATCAAACTCGTCCAGTACTACGGCCGCGAGGCGGTATTCGGTAACGTCGTTCGGGCTCAGGTAGACCGGAGCCTTAACTGTTAATTATTTATTTAGACTTTCTGTATTCTAGAAAATAAAAAATCGTTTTATAAATTTGAAAGGTGAACATCGCACTCCAAGATTGTAAAGCATATCAAATAGTGTATTCTATACAATCAAAGATTTTTGTAAGTCCAGAAATATTATAGGCCTAATCGCTTCACACTTTTCATCAAAGGCATTTATGGCTTTTTTAGTAAAATTAACCATGGTGTTAGGTACATTTTTTCCCTTTACAAAACCGAATTGTTCTTTACATATCAAATTAAAATTTAGCAAAAAAATTATAGGTCTACGCGCAAAAACTCGATCAAATATTTAAAAAAAGTGGATACTTTTGCGCAATTGGATGCCAATGTTCTGGCGGTTTGGAAATTCCGTTTTCAAATATTAGGCGAATTATTGTTTGTTTGAGTTCGTTAGGAAATAAATCTTCTGATTTGAGTGGTTGCCTATAGTAACCAGAAACACAAGCATTACATCTGGCCTTGTTATTTATTTATTTTTTTTATGGCGAATAGCAATATTTTTACATTTGTTGAGAATTTAATGCATAGTGTAGTGTGATGAAAAATACCATTCTGAATTATTTTGAGTGCGGAAAAACTCAATTTTCGGCCAATGTCACGAATAGGCCTATACTATTTCCATTCCGGTAATTGTTGACGAATAATATTTTGAAACATGAATTTATGTAAAGCCGTAACCATTATTATATAACGTTTCAGGTGTGCTCTTCTGGTTTGGGATCGTTGGTTGCGTGGATGATCACATCAATAATCGACGACAGCGAATGGGCGAATACGTGTGATTCAAGGAACTCTTAAGACCCTAAAAAAATAAACGTCTTGCTTCTCCATGGAACCTAGCATTGTGTAACTCTATTACAATTCAAGAATTTTTATGTTTTTCTGTGTGTGCTTTATTGCTATTACAATCAAAGAATTTTGATGTTTTCTGTGTGTGCTTTATTGAAAAAAATCCCAATCAAAATCCCATTCAATGGAATAAAATATTTTTTATTTTCCTCACAGGAATGAGTACCGGTAAGTATGTTTTTTTGGAGTGTTAGATAACGTAGATTATTCCCTAATTAGTGAAGGTAAATGTCTAATTGTATCAAGATTTGGCACTTTTAAATTTTTCATTTTAATTCATTTTTTTTTATTTTTCATTTAAATTTTTCGTTTGCTGCAGCCTAGCGCGGGAATCAACAACTAATACGCGACCTTGTGGTTTTCGCCACTGTAACTTTTGAGGTTATGTAAGACCAAAAATCAGAAGTCGTGTTTGTCATGTTATTTTTGCTCCTAAGACTTTAGATAACTTAATAATAATTTATCGTTTGAACCTATTAGTTTATGGTTTCATTCCTTCTTAAGGTAGTGAGAAAATAAAATACTTTCGAAAGCGACATCGGTTAATGGTGCGCGGTGGTGGGCACGATTCCCCCCTAAGTAATTATAGGTAAGAAAAAATTACTTTCCCTTTTTACATTCTTGTTTACAGATGCTCATAAACTGTTCGTCCTGCAGTAATGCAGATAGATCAGGTGCAGACACGGCAGAAAATTAGCCTACGATTGATAATTTAGGAATAACCCTTGAACAATTTTGTAATTTTTAATCAAAGACTTTTGTTTAGTGTATTGTAAAGCTCAAAGAAAGTCCTGTTTAGCTTTAAGACATTCCATATGTTAAATTGATATTGAATTTTTATAAATTAAACACATTTATAAAAACTAGAGATTGCGTCCTGATCGACATTCGATCAAAACTTCAGTTTATCTGGACCCAAGAAGATTAAAAATAGTTTAGAACTAAAACATATGTTCTTCCTTTTTTCTAGCAGTTGTTTTTACAACAGCTGTCAAATGATTCCAATTCTCCTTCCTCCATTCATAAGACTAGGAATACGCTCCGATGTCCGTCCCGTACAAGAATTTTTTACTCAATTTTTGAGTTATAAAGTGACTTTTTTTATTTTTTTATTTGATTCTTTTATTTTTTAGAGAGAGGTGAGAAAAATGCATTACGCACACAGGTGGCAAGCCTGTAGTGTGGGGCTCCCCTAAAAACGGGTTTACCCACTAAAAACCTCGCCTCTATTCTTTAGGATTCTAACCTGGAGTTGTTTATCACATTACGTCAGGCTAGGCCTAAATTTGGTTAACGCCGGTGTGGCTCACTCCTTATCCAGCCACTCGATCAAGGGATCTGGGCCACTTCGCGGTCCAGATCGGGTTTCTTTTCCAGGGGGATGCCCCCGGACGAACTGTGATAAACAATCCCAGTTGCCCTCATTATCCAAGATCTTTTGGCAGACCGAGTCCACCGGAAATGCACAAAAAATTTGTGTGGCCTTCAGGCGGGACCCTTCCCAACGGGGCGGCGGAAGAATGTGTGTTCCGCATCGTCGGGAACGCCCGGTCAATAAATTCAGTCCGGTGAACCGGTCTTGCCCATCCGGTTCAAGTACGACCGAAAATAGCCGTGAATTGTCAAGAATTGGCCGCCGTTCCACCCATGGTTGGACGTGCTTGATAAGTCGCGCAGTCCATCGTCCTCAGGTGTCGTGCTCCCAACTGTGTTGCCCCTGCTGGAAGGTTCAGGAGCGCTCTTCTGTTCTTGCCGTGTCCTTGCCAATCTCGCCTTGTCTCTGATAAATTGCCTTCCTCTCTCCTGCCAAGAGCTTGACAGGGATAACTCCGGCGACCACCAGGACGGCAGGCTCGGACACTGTGCGGTAGGCGGAACACACTCCGAGCGCCGCTCGACGTTGAACCCGGGCGAGTCGCAACCTGTAGGCCTACTACTCTTTATCGAGAGCATCTGCCCACACCTCTGCTCCATAAAGAAGCACGAACTGAACCGCGGACATCAACAGACGTCTTCTGCTGGATCGTGGAACCCCGACATTGGCCATCAGCCTACTAAGGTAAGTGACTACCTTAGCGGCCTTGTCCGCCGTACGGAAGATCTGATCCCTCCAGCTTAACTTGGTGTCCAACATAATCCCTAAGTACTTAGCAGCACGAGTTGATTGGACCACCTCCCTTCCCATTTGGAACAGAACGACGGTGTCTATCCTCTTCTTCGTAAGGATCACAATGTCCGTCTTACGGAGAGCAAGCGAGAGACCGTGATCGGACATCCATGTGTTGACCACACGCATGACTCGGTTCAACTTTAGTTGGGACAGCTCAATGTTGTGTGCGACAATGAGAGCTGCGACATCATCGGCGTACCCAACCAAAGTGGTTTCCTCAGGCATCTTCGACCTCAGGAGGCTGTCATAGGCAACGTTCCAGAGATCCTGGCCGAGTATTGAATCTTGCACGGCACCAGAAGTGACTTCCATCGTCCACGTTCCGTCCCTCGTGTCGTAAATCAGGCTTCGAGAGCGGAGATAATCCGCAACAAGATGAGTCGCAACAGATTTGCAGAAACGCGAAAGGTGTTGCGAAGCGCATCAGTAGTGGGGTTTGGTTACTTTCAAAACGGAAGTCGTGCCAATTGCCAGCCGCTGCCGGCCAGCTGCCACCGGCCAGCTGCCAAATCAGTCGCTGCCGCCATATGCCATGCCATATAGCTTCCGGTGGGGTAGGAGATGTTATTTGAAATTTGAAATTCAACTTGACAATTGGGTTATGGAAAGTATGTCAAGGTCATCCAGAGTAAGTTTTAAAAAACCCTATCCCGCTACCACCGGAGTAATAGTTCGGAGAGTGGAACCAACTCCGGTGATAGCGGGATAGGTATAGAATTAGGTTTGTGAATTTTATTTGTGAAAAACATACAATCAATGTGTGACAGCAGTGTTTAAACAAGTTGAAGTTTTGTTATGAACTACAGAGTTGTAAACACAAACACCGACGACGATGAGAAGGTAAACGCAGAGTCCCCAGATGATGTATTTAAAAAGTTTGAACAAACGTAACATCTCGAGTTGGTTTTCCCGTTCCATTTCCAATCGTTTGATTTCCAATTTCAATTTATCCTCTTCCATCCTTGTTACAAATGGAACTTCATCCATCATATCCATCATGTTTGTGTTTTTTTGAAATTTTGAAAGAAGCGATGTTGATAGTTGAAGAGGCGAGGATGGAATGAGAGTTAAAAGAGGGAAATGTCGGTTAAATAAAGAAGTGGTGGGGGGAAAGAGCGTTGTTACATAGAAGTGGTGGGGGAAAGATGCTGCTCATCATTTGCCTCAGAAGTTGTGTCCGACTGTAGAGGGGTAAGAGGAGTAGTATTTAGTAAACTGTCTTCATCAGAATTTTCAACCTTATTACAAATAGGACAAGCGTAAGTTATTTCCAAATTCATTGTAATAGCGTTAAATTTATCTATAATTTCATTTAAAGCATTAAATATTTCTTGTAAATCATCTTTTGAGTTTATTTCAAAACTAGCATTCATTCGTGCCAATTGAGAAGTGTTCATCGTTAGAGAGTTGGCAATCGAATGAGGATTAGCGCCTAGGGAAGGGGGCTTATATAATGGCGACCTTGAGCAGGTGTTTAGGGAGGGGGCTTCTATATTGGGGACCTTGAGCTTATGATTGAATAAAACGTTTAGTTCTTCTTCTTCTTCGTCTTTTAATTCAATTATTTGAACCGAAGTAGTTGTTTCATCCTCTTCACTCGATGAAGAAAACAATTCACCAGGATTTAAATATTGAACTACAATTCTGAACCATCTTATAGGATATTCGTCAATGACAGAAAGTAAGTTTTGAAACAATTCTTCCATCTCCTCCCTGTCAGTTATTATATGTTCAAACTTGATAAATTTTCCTTCCATGTTGTTAGTTAGAGTGTTGGAAGTGGAATGATTTAATATTATATAAAAATTAGAACTAATGGTGGGGGAAATCTCAAGGTCATCCAATTGAAGTTTTAAAAAAGAGTGTAAAACTGAAATTATACATTTGATGGTTCTACAGGATCGGAATACCAATCTGATCTGTATTTACATCTTTTTATCATATGTGTACAAAAATCATCTTGATGAGACTTGGTGCGTTGACAATGAGCAAGATCTAGAGGGTGAAATTTGAAACATCTTTGAGGACAACATGTATGAAAATATCTTGATTTGTAAAATTTGAAAGTTCGCAATTCCGGTGGCGGTAGTTGTTTTGTTTTACATTTGCAATAACAAGATCCGAAGAATTCACATTTAGTACAAGCTAACCCATCCACCATCATTGGTCCTAAATCTGTACACTGTTGTTCACAACAGTAACGAGGTTTGTACTTGTATTTTTGCTCTTCCATGTTGACGCTGCGGAGTCTAGTGAAAGAATAAGATTGTATAGTGATGAATAGCGAGTTTTATGTACTATGAAAAGTGGTAGGGGTAATTTCAAGGTCATCCAAATGGAGTTTTAAAAAATTATACCTTACAAGTGTAAGGATTATTGAAATTTAGGAAGTTTGTTTCTGTTTGTTTTCTTCAGACTTTTTTTCTCTCTCTGCCTTAGCCATAGCAATAAGTTCTTCTGTTGATAGTGGATGTACTTCAGGAAATTTTAAAATTAATTTAGCTTGATATCCTTCTTTAGTTAATACATCTAAATCTTGAGTCATTTGTTCAACAGTGTTATAATCCTTTCCATAGATTTTCCCATCAAGTTCAATCATCATTCTGTATAACATTTTGTAGAATAGATCTTGTTGTGGCGAGAGCTGAGAAGCGAATGATTATTTATCAAACTGTTACATCCTTTTTATGAACTTGATATTGATCACGTGATTCCTTAGTTGTAATTTTATTTATTAAAAGTTATTCATCATTGGTAATACTTCTGGAACTTGACGTTATGTTGACCAGCTGGCGATGAAGAAGTTGTAGGTTGTGTAGAAAAAAATATTTCATCATCGCAATATTTTGTTTTAGTGAACATCCTTGTATTAGTAGCACTAACATCAACAGTTAAGTGATAACCACCGGTAAGTAAAACTCGCATTTCGTTAGTTAAATCTTCAAGTTGTTCAAAAGTAGTTATGGTGTTGGTATCATAAGATGCACACTTAACCTTTAGGGACATGTTGAAGTTTTGTATTTAGTGATAGAGAGTGAGATGTGTACGGTACGAAAGGTAGTCGTAGACTGATGAATTTAACAAGTTGATTTTCACTTTTATTATCACACAAAATTGGGTCAAGGTCATCCCATGGAATTTTTAAAAAAAGCAACATATTGTAATGTACAAACACATTACAATATGTTGCTTTTTTTATTTTTTTTTTTTTTAGGTTTATATCATATTTATTGAGAAACAAATACAAAGAAATATTTACAATCTTATGTACAAACTAATCAGTAGTAGGTGTTACATGAATTGTAAGTTCAGTAGAATTGTTTCCACTTGGTCCATGTGATACCAAATAGAGTGCGCCGGGTTGAATTATACGAAGATCTTCATTTTGTAGTAGTTGTACGAAGCGCTTTGGTAGGAAGATTTGAAATTTTGCTTCATCACCAATTGTATAAGGTGCCTCGCTTAATGTGCAATTTATAGCATCACCTACTGAAGTTTCCATCTTCTTTATTGTATGAATGATGTAGTGTTTTTCTTCTTTCAGCTCGGAACATTTTTTTGTAGGTAGGATTGTTGATTTTGAATGAGCGTTGAATTGTTCAACTAAATTTTGAAGTAAGTTGTTTGATGCCATCTTAATGTTTTTGCTGATGCTAATCTTCTTGTTAATAAGAATATCCGTTGGAGATGTTGTCTCTTCGGAGGTTCGAGTAATACTCATGCTGTGTCATGGTAGCGCTCTCACTTTTATTATCGAGAATACCCCCACCACTGACACTACCCCCACCACTGATGCTACCCCCACCACTTTGTTGAAGGAAATTATTCAAGCGGTAGGCATTCTTCAAAGCACACTGTGACCTTCGATGTTTAAAACTTTTTGATGAAATACAAAGTTCATTAAAGTAGCATTGGAAATCTCTATCTATTATTGCATTTATCACTTCATTGCTTGTAAATGATTGTATCCAATTTGCTTTTTCCAATCCTCTTGTGTAGATAGTTTTAAACTCTTTACAATAATGATTCATAATATGCGGCATCATGTTATAATGAATAAAACCTTCATCCCATTTTAAGTTATGAAAATGTTTGTTTAACCATTTGTTTGTAACTTTCGCTTTAGTTGTTAGTTTATTGAATGGAAATGGAGGTTTGAACAAGTAATGATAAATTACAGATGTGTTCATATCCAAAATTACTAATTCTTTAATAATGAAATTTCCATCATTCCCTCGAAAAGCTTGAAATTCAATTATACCTCTTTTAACTTCCATTAACTGTGATGCAGTAGAAAACGAAACCCGTTTGTTCATGATGAAGTCTCATCCACAACTGACTGTTATTACAAACACGATTGTTCTTCTTTTATTTCTTGCGCTTCTTCGTTTATATTAAAATTGGTGTGATAGTTGTTTAATTGTCTCCACATATCCACTTCTTGAGGTATTCGATTAAAAATTGAAGTATCCACAGGACCATATAAAATTGGAATGAATGGTTGTCTGTCCAATGTAAGATTAGATAATCTTTAATTATTGTACTTGAAAATACTAGTTGTTTTAAGTATCTAGTGACAGGACCGGTAGTACAACTTAAAGTGTAAAATTCTTCTTTAGTGAAATGTAATTTTACATCATGTCTAGTTAAATCTTTGAAGCGAACAACTTGTCCCCCACGATGTTTGATTATATCAACTTCAATATTTGATTCTAATAAACTTAATCTTGTTCTTTTTCCAAATGTGTTGTTAGTTAAATAACATTCCAAAAGATGTAAATGTTTCATTAGAGAATCCCAAGAAGTTTCAGTAAAGATAACCATTTTACTTCCTTGATTTAACATAACAATTGGTGAATAATCCAATGATTTTACAATTCCAACAGATATACTTTTTGTCATGCATGAAGAAATAGGGTAGAAAATTCGAAGAAATACTTCTGTTAAAATATTTGTTGTAATGTTAACTTCAACCTTTTTTCTTTTTACTTCTTTTTCATCTTCTCCTTCTTCTTCTTTCTTCTTATGTTTGTTAAACTTGAGGAATTCATCCATTTCTTGTTCAACTTGCTTTTCTATATCAGAACTATTTTCATCCATTAGAGGTGTATTTTCTTCTCCGTTAGTAGAATTCATCTTGCGAACGATGTTTCCCAAACGACGGTTGAAGATAGAATGAAGTTTCTACTAGGTAATTTCCTGCTTTTATATTTTTTGTAAAATTTTTGAAATTTATACAATTACATAATTGTTTATTTTCAACTTGTGTTTTATAAACAAAATTCTAACCTTAAAAATTGAGGAAGATAATTCTAACCTCAATATTTTGCAGTAGTTGTACTAATTATTCTTAAAGTACATTCTTCACTATTCCGGTCAGTGGTGTGTAAGTAACTATTTTATCATGTAGAATTAGACAGTATGCCGAAGTTCCATCCGCTACTGGTTCTTCAAATTCCATTTCAATTTTTATATCCACACTTGATGATTTTACTGATTCATTTTGTTTTGAACAATCGATTACAATTATTGGAGCTTTGGAATAATACTGATCAGGTGATAATAGTGGTGTATTAGTCTTTCCATAATATGATGATTGAAATCTTGCATACATATCATATAAAATGGAAAAACGTTTTTTGCTAAACATGACATTTAAATTGTCATATGGAAAGAATTGAGAGTTTAAGAAAACTTTACAATTCTTTATTTTACAGTGATCAAATTGACCAGCATTTGCAGTAATAACATCTTTTCGCTTAGTTTGAAAACCGAGTATTATGTACCTTGCACGTTCCAAGTAAGTTGATGTTTTGACGGTCCATGTTTGTCGTTCTGTTTGGGGTAATGTAGGGTATTCATGAAATTCCCAACTTCGGAATGGCATTACAATGTCACGGTCAGATTTTAACTTTCTTAACAATACGATTCTATGTTCATCAGCCAATCTTACATGAGGTACTCTCCAAACAACTTTATCCAATTGTAGTTGCCATTCCAGTTTATCTTCCGTAGTTGCAGGGTCTGCAAGTATTAAGTCCTTATTAGTTGAAGATCTGAGTAATACTAATTCTTGTTTAACATTTATTATAACCCTTTTGTAATCTTCAGCAAATCCTAAAAGCAATCGTAAAGGTACATGAAAATCAAAATGACCGTTGGAAGCAGGTGTTATAGTGTCTTTATCAGGAGCAACCCATCCGGCAGTGACTATTGAATTCTTCTCATGTGGTGTTAATGATGTTAATCCTTTTAATGTAGTTGTTATACCAACCTTTTTTGTTGAATCAACTGTCACCCCTGATATCTCATATCTTATTTCATCAAAAAGATATGCCATCGGGTTATTTATAAAAGGAACTGTTGAAGCAGTTTTTCCATCCAATTTTAATACCCTTCCTTCGATGTACAAATAACTTTCACATGGTAATGTGTAAATATCTTGTTGTTGAATGGGAATTCTTATTTCATCATTATTGTTTAATTTTGATGAAGTGTAAGGGTTGTGTGTGTGATATTCCTTCTCCCATAGTGTTTCGTCGAATGTCGGTCCTTGAGATATATCCAGGATATCCATCGTTGTTAAGTTTCAATCCAATCTTTTGTAGAAAACGAATGTTGTCTGATGTTAACTCTTCCAATGTCGAGGAGCTACTGAGCTCCCGACTCTTCCGTTGTGGTTTAAATGATAATCCCATGTTGATTTTTATGTCGCCGCTCTGATGTGTATTCGTATAGTAATTGTTTCTCCTCTAAAGTCAACACTATGACCGTCTTGATCCAATATGTTCAGCACGATGTCTGAAATGAAACTGGTGTTTAACGGTAGGTATATCAAGTTTTGTGGCTTCTCAACAATTTTAAAACCTGGAGCAACTGTTGGATAAAATGTATGTAAAATATGCTGATTTACTCCTTCTCTATATGATCCATGTATAATATTACATGTTACATCAATACTATTTACTTTTAATATTGTAACAGTTGTATTACCTGAATGAGTAGTTTCAGGAGTTAAGATTTTCTTTTTTGTATCTGTAAATCCAAGTAAACTGCCAATAGAGTTTTTCATTCCGACATCGATATAATATTTTGAAGTTATTTCTGCTTTTAAAGTATTATTGTTTCCTTTAACGGTGATATTTTCTTCTCCGAGTTTTTTCTGTAGTAATTGGTTTATATCATCAATTTCATAAGCTCCAGTAGGAAATGTAATTATTTTCAATTCTGAGTATTTTCCTGCAGCATCCTTAGTTTCATAATAATGTAGTAAATTGTTTTTTCCTTCTGTAACATTAGGAATTGAATTGTAGGTAGTCAAATCAAGTAATGCAGCTTCCCATAATCTTTCTTTGGATAAACGCAATGCTGGGAATAGAGTACTTTTTAATGTGGATGAATTTCCACTCAGTGACACTGTATACGATGACATCTTAAAGGTGACTGACACTTTTCGCTAGAAACTCCAAACATAAATGTCCACATATTTCAGTATTGTTAGGTTGTTCTCTTTTGTAATTGTAAAAAATGTTTTTGGAGTTTTGAAAATAATGTTGAAGTTCTTTAGGCGGTGGTAGATTGCCAAAACTGTCAAAGTAGTAAACGGTTTGTCCGAGCTTTTTATAGCATACCCAATGAGTGCCTGGACCATAGGTGGAATCCAAATTTACTATTCCAGTTTCATTTTTCCATATTTTAGTTGGTAATGCATCTTTCATAAAAACTCCTCGAAAGAATGGTATTTTCAAACATTTTACATAATCATTTAACTGATGATTAGTTAAGGCTTTATTTGGAATTATCAATTGATTTTTTTTATTTAGTACACACGGTACGGTCTTAGGTATAAACCTGCTCCGTTTTTTACCATTGACCAAACAGAAGCCTTTTTTACTTTTGCTTTACGAGTTCTACGACGTCTCTTTCTAATATTTCCACCTTTTTTGGGAGCTCTTCTTTTTGCAGGTCTTCCTCTGCGACGTCGTCTTCCACCACCAAACTTAGCTTTTGTCTTCATGGCTGTTGTTACTGCCCAAGCTGCTGCTTTTTCTGCAATACTTGCGTCACTTGATTTTACTCTTTGCCAAGCTTTTTCTGCTAGAATTTTATCTGCTATTGATCTATTTGTTGAATCTTTAAACTTTGAATATGCTATATCGTGTTGTTTGCAAGCTTGATCTAATTTATTAATTCCAGGATCTCCTCTTGCTAAACGTTTTGCCAACTTAGTTCCAGGTCCACAATATTGATAACCTCCAGGAATATGTAATTCGTATGGTAAAGCGTCTATTGCTCGATTTACAACAGCACCAATAGGTATCCGTCTAAGCAGGGATAACGCAGTTGAAGTTATACCACGTCCTCTCTTGTTGCTGTCTTGATGATGACTGAGTGATACGGCCTTCATTATGTAGTCTTATATAAACTGGTGTGTTTACTCCACAAGATACATTACATAAATGAATAAGTTATGTATAATTTTTTATATTTAAACACTTAGTTATTCAAATTAATTATATATTGATTTATAATTCTATTTTTAATCCAAGCTTCCCGTTCATCGGGTTGAATTATCACATGACTCGTTGTACTAGCTATATGATTATGGGTATCAATAAGTAAATTGCCCACTATTCTTATTAAACAATCTAAATTTACAGCATCTTTTGGATGTTGAGGATCATGTAATTGCATAATACGTTTATCATTACATGTGTAAGCTGTTGAATCACTTTTTGATGTTTTTATGACTTGTCCAATAGTAGCAGCATCATTTGAATCTTCGCCTGGTAAAATATTAATTATTTTCTTCATCTTTGCATCATATTTGGTCCCAAAGTGTTTATCCCAAGTTATTGTTTGTTTCATTGTAACACAATCATTTGCTTCGTAACCAGGATAAATATCTTTTATTCTTCTATTACGACCATTGTATGTACCTAATGTACCACCAGTAGCAATTAATGTTTGCACCATTAGAGGTACATCTGTATCTTTTATACCAAATCTTCCATTTGTTATTGTTTTACGTCCTGCATCCCATTCATCATTATTTCCTTGCATTAAATCAAACTTTTCATTTCCATGTATAAATTTATCTCCCCGCTTTAACACGGCATCTTCATGTTTTACAAAATTGGATGTTTCCTTTTTTAATTCTTTAGATAATTGTTCTATAGTAACAGCATCTTTTGGTTGAGAACCAAACTTTACATTTGTCAATGTTTTACCATGACAATCGATTTCATTAACATCTTGTAAAATACAGTTGTCCTTGATGTATTTTAGGTTTACAGCATCACCGTCTTCCTTTGGGTATCCAATGTCATTTATAATAAATTTATAAAAAGAATATCCATGTTCAGTTTTTTCCGGTATTATAGAATGTAAATATTCTTTATTAACTGAATCTTTATCATTTTTGGGATTTCCCACGTTGGTTATTCTATAATTTCCAGCATCATATGTTTGTCCATCTTTTAAGTTGTTACCCCATTGCAATTTTAAAGTATTTGAAATTTCAGATGATAAGTACTCTTTAGTAATTGCATCAGAACCTTCAGTTGGTTTACCAACATTAATTAATCTATGTGATTCAACATCATAAGTATTCTTATGTAATTTCAATGATGTTGAAGTAGCTTCTTTTACTGTCTTTAAATTTGCTCCATCAGTATCTTCTTCTGGATCTTTAACTAATTTTAAACGTTTATTACTTATGTTATAGTCACCTTCAGGTGTTTGTGGTAATCCGCTTCTTTTTCTGTCTTCTCCAACTTGCACTCCTAATGCGGAGTAGCGTCCGAACTTGTCGACGCTCATGTTAGAACTGATACATCTTATACTTGTAACTTCTTTATATTTGCGGACAATTATACAATTATACCACGATTTTTAAGTTCATCAACTAAAGCCACCCATTCATTATTTAAACCAGTATGACCGGCTTCCATAGCTTCATGCAATAGTCTCATTCTGTCAACTAATTTATTGATGTCGTTGTAATAGATAACATTTGTATTGTATAGATTTTTCATTAATCCTTTACCAGATGTTGAAGTATCTCCTTTACTCTTTTTACCATGTTGTTCAAGAAGTGATAAATCCATAAGTGATAAAGATTTTCTTTTTAAAGGTTGTCTCACAGCCGGTGTGGTACGTAATGTTGGTAATTTTCGTGGAGGAAACAATTTTTTTATAACAATACTATATTTTGTTGCACGTGAACGATTAATCATTCCATCCTTTGAGTAGTTTCTTTTATGAGCGTTAGTATTTTGTAAAATTTCTTTAAAAGTATTTAAATCTTTTGCTGAATATTTTATTGGTATATTTTTAAAAATTAATTCGTATAATCCTTTTGTTCCTTTATATTTATGGTCACCAATAATGATATAATCGTCTTGAGTTACTTCAAGCTTAGAGTTACCAATTTTCAATTCATTTCCATCAATTCTTGCTCCATATACATGTGATTTACTTAAATTTGGATTTGATTTCATGTCATGTAGCATTTTCATTATATATTTTCGTCCAAGAGGTCCATGTTGTAATATATCACTACTCAATTGAGTTAAATTTGGAATAGATTGTTCTGCTTCAGGTATTGGCTGTTCTTCCTTTTCAACAATTGATTCTTCTTCATTTTTTGTTTCTTCTTGTTCACTAGCACTTGTATATGAATCATCATCATCATCTTCTTTTTTTAATGCTTGTACTTCTTGTTTAGAAACTGGTAGTAAAACATCTCCTTCATAACGAGGTTTACCAATAGTTTCTGATATCTGTTTTAAAGGTTCCGTGATAGGTTTAAATGTATTCTCTAAAAATTCTTCTCTTTCACTTAAACCCATCCTTAATGCACGATTCTTTATCCTAATAGAATCACTGAGTGATTTTATTTCTTTTAATAGTTTTTCTTGATTCACCATGTTTACACTGTGAAGTTCAAAGTGTTACTAGATGTAGCATAGGTAGTTCAACGTATTAATACAAATTTATCCAATCCTATACGATATCTACCATTTTTAATATCTTCTTCTTTCATAATAACGAGAAATCCATATTTTTCATTCCATGCTTTACCACACATTTCTTTAAATTTATCAAATGGCATATCCGCATTAACATGATCATTATATATATGCTTTAAATTTGTCTCATCTTGCTTAAAGATGATTAACATATTTGCATTGTCTCTTATAAGTTGTTTTGGAATTTTACTGTATGTTTGACCAATATAAATGCTATCAATATTATTATGTCTTCCCATAGCAAAATAATTTCTTATAGTATCATGATTTTCAC
Organism: Neoaliturus tenellus; assembly: GCA_030545055.2. Lineage (NCBI taxonomy): Eukaryota > Metazoa > Arthropoda > Insecta > Hemiptera > Cicadellidae > Neoaliturus > Neoaliturus tenellus. Next base: position 106,656,780 of record CM061537.1, read on the forward strand.
AAGAAACATCGTCAAATATAAAAATGGAAAATGGTTTTGCTTCACCTGGTTGCATTATTGTTTCACTAGCATTAAACTTGTAGAAATTCACTTCAGGTACACTTGCAAGTATTTTATCTAATAATTGATATTTTGGTTGTTGCAATGATTTTGAAAAAATATATATATTGTTAAAGTGTAAACCTTTAGGATTAGTTATAAGGTTAAAGACAACATTAGTTTTTCCACAATTTGAAGGACCAGTTATTAAACATCTTATAGTATTTGGTAGTAATTCACCATGTTTACCATGATTTAACTTATTATTGTCAACTGTCAATTCATCAATATTATTAATATTAAATCGATCTTTTTGTTGTACAATCTCCATCTTGTTTAAAGGTTAAACACATAATGAGCTATTTAATAACTATACCAAGTCTTTTGAAGGAATCCAAGAGTCTTCACTTTTATCAAATCCTAACCACCTAACTTTAACCATATCCTTTTTCCTTTGTAAAACCTTTTCAACAAGATATACATCACCAACTGTTGATTTTAACAACTCATGTCCATAGAATCCACCTTGAAGTAATTCACCCTTATTATCCTTTAAAATGTAAGTTTCAGGTATAGTTGGTTGCACTTTATAAATTGTAAATACTTCATTAGTCCAATTTGGCAGATATCTTTTACTAAATACACCTTTGTATTTGCTTATACGAACTTTATCATTAACCTTAAACTTTTTTGGTTGTAACTTTTCTATTTTTGGTGTTGTATTATTTTTGATGCGTTGTAATACAATTTTAGCATTAGCACTGTTTACTTGGATAGGTTTCATTCCAATGGTGCGATGATATTTGTTGTTATACTCTTTTATAAGTTGTGGTAATATGTCATACCACACATATGATCCTCGTTTTGAAAATTGTTTATACATAGCTCCTTTTAATGTTCTATTAAATCTTTCAATTATTGAAGCTTTAACTTCAGAATTTGTAGAATAATGATTTATTTTATATTTTTTCATTAAAGCTCCAAAATCTTTATTAAAATATTCTTTTCCATCATCCGTTTGTAAATGTTTAATTTTAAATTTATTTCTTTGTATTGTTGTCTCCATAGCTTTGGTAACACTTTTACCAGTCTTGTCCTTCAAGGGTAAAGCATCAGCTATTTTAGTAAAACAGTCTATAATTGTTAAAATATATTTAAATCCTTTGTTTAATTTACTGTGTGGTATCATTTCAATAAGATCAGCTTGGTAAAGATCATTCATTCCTTTAATGATTGTACTTCTTCTTGGAAATCTTCTTCTTGCTGGTTTATGTAGTTCATTTACAATCTTATCCTTTACACTTTCCATCTTAAAGTGTTGCTTGCACACTGTTTGTAGAAATACTGATCCATACAATGGTTTATTGTCTTATATATAGTTGAAATATAGGTCAAGGTCATTTAATATTAGTGTAAAAAAGAGGGAACATGGCATTGAGCTTGCCATGTCCCCACTTTTTTACGGAAAGGAAAAAGGAAGAAGGTAAAGGACGAAGAATAGGTTTACTGGTCGATAGGGTTTAAGGAATAGTGGCCAAATGGTAGAGTATTAATTTTATCTTCTAAAATATGTCGCTTGTCATCTTTGTAGCTTAATGCCCACTTTGTTTGTTTGACACTAAAAAGTTGGTGGTTATAACTTCTAATAGTGTTAAATGTTGCAGTTGTTTCAACATTTTCAAACAAACATCTTTTATAATGTTGAAACTGTACGTTCTTCTTTAGGAAAGATGTCTTTATTCCTTTAGCTTTTTTTGTGACTTGATATTCATTCCTTTCATTTATGTACAGTTGAAATGAATAGAGTTTAGACATTAATGCTACAATTTCCATCATCGGCACACCATTTGTTTCATCTTTAAATTTTCCCAATACTTTTTTGTTTTTGTCATAGTCGTAATTTGGATGGTCCTTAGGATAATCGGAAAAATCAAAATCATCTTTATATACAAAGGTCCGTAAATCCTCATACATGTCATTTGTTTTAATCCAGTAAATAAGTGCATCCGTATCCATATATACAATACCAATGTTATCTCTTCCATAATAATTAACCATCTTCTTATAATGAAACTCGTACATGTGTGTTTTAGAAATATCCAATATTGACATTCCAAGATATAAAGGACGATCCAATACAACTGATTTTTTGTTCATAGAAATGACGACAAGATTTTCATTTATAATTACCGATGAACCAAAGTTTGGTTGTTGCACTAGTTTCTGTAATTTTACTGGATCAGTTACTAATTTGATATTCTTATGTTTCCTTTTGTTTTCTAAAGTTTTGCCAAATATTGCATTGTTCATCAGTTTGAAAAAATCTTTTTGAAAACTTGATGTAGCAGCAGCTCTTCTTCTTGTGTTGTTGTCGATGTACGGTTTCAGCCAACAAGATTGAGAGAATTGTAGTATTCGATTAATTTTTGTAATTTTTAATCCCAAGTCTAAAGCCTGTTGTATCATCCAATAATGTCCAACATACCTAGACTTATTGTTTAAAGTCATTAATAATTTTGGCCATCTTCCAGTAGGGGAAATTTCAGTCTTTGGAAGAAGTGGTAAATCGTAATGATGATCATGAAGATGTTCAGGATATTCAAAATCGACGTCAAAAATGTAACCAGTTTCACCATGCTTTGGTATATCCATTATGTTTCCAATTGATTCTGGATCTATCCATTTAAAATTATCATATGGAAGGGGATTTGACATTGCCCATCCGTATAAGTTATTTGCATCGAAATAACCTAGAAATGTTGTTGGTTTTGATGCATCATAATCGGGCAGATACTTATTATTAGCCTTAACATGTCTGGTTACACTTTGTGTCAATCCCCCTCGAACTCCTGATTCTAACATTAAAACCATATCTATATCAGTAAGAAGTTGTAATTTACAATTTGTTTCTTTCAACATGGCTTGCCATGCTAGTCCAGGTGAAGTGTATGAATGAAGAGGGTCCAATCCATATGCTGCAAAACATGTATTTCTAAATTCTTCCATTATATCACATAATAAAGTTACATCTAATTTAACATAAAAATCTGAATATTCTCCTAATGTTGTAAATCCTAATTCATTCCATACTTTACATGCATGATCATAATCCTCTTGAGATATGTCCATGTCGTATAGTTTACTTTTAAATTCTTCTTTTGGCGGAAGTGATGTTTCATTAAACTTTTCTAAACTGTCTATATAATCATATGGGAAAACACCTTTCCGAAGTACGAGATCCAGTTTGTCGTTACTTACAATCTTTTTTGTTTCAATAAAATCTTGTTTCCTTAAATTTTCAGAAAGTTTAGACAAACTCGACGGCATAAATCGGTAGGAGTCTAAAAATCTTAATTTGACATTTCCAACTGTTTTAGAAAAACTTATAAATTTTTCTGAAGTTTCAGCCAATACATCTATCGAACCATCGTCTCTTCCTAATTCAGGTATTATAAAATGAGCATCATACCCACTGAGGTTATGGAGAACCACAGGAATAAATAGTGGTAAACGATAGCTCAAATTACATTTATTACAAGCAGCACCCCTGTAATAACCTGTAAGGTGGTCATGATCTTTAACTTTATAATTGTCAATGGTAAATTCATTTTTACATAAGAAACAATGAGTTGCATTTTCATGTTGAATTTCCTCTTCTTCCTCCATCGGTTTCATTGGTATAATATTTGTATATAATCTTTGTACATTTTCAGCTATTAAATATAAATGGTCAAGAAATATTGTTTCCACATTTTCACCACGATATACTAGAGGTTCTGAAGTTAATCCATATTGGTTTAAATGTTCTTCTGATAATGTTGATTTAACCATTAAACAAAAACTATTTGGTTTATGCATTTGATATTTGACACTTTTTCTAGCTTCACAATTTTCATCTTCTATAGGAATTAGTGTTGATTCAAAATCAGCATATACAACTATAGGGATACGATATTGATGATGAACTTTTTGAAATGTAATAAATGCTCTGCTTTCTGAAGGTAAAATAATTTTTGCTTCATAATTATTGTTACATAATCTTTTGTGCTCTTGTAACCATTCCATTCCTTGTCTTCCTTCTCGTTGGAAATTAAAACATCTTTTGCAGATCAGCTTTTTGTTTCGATTTTTTGAAAGTTGTTTATTAACAAGAGAGTCAAATTTCTTTATATACACATAATGAGATACATCTCCTTGTGTTAGTAGTAGTAAATCTGTATGATCTGCTAGTTCTTCTTTAGCAATACGTAAAGGATAAACTTTATTTGAACTATCTAATCCAAAAACATTAATAGATGTGCCGGGATTTTTCTTCTCAAATTTTGATATATCTTTTAGTGATACAGGATAACTAATTCCTTGAAAGTTATATCTATATCTTTGATTTTCATAGTGCTGGTTTGGTTCATTACAATGATTTGGTACAAATTTACATGTCATCGCATATCTAAAACATTCGTTATCTTGATTTTTCACATTAACACATGATCTTGTATCTTCAATTATTTTTGGTAAACGAATATAACTAGATCCCATTAGTCCATATCCATGTTTATGAACTCTTATATTTAATCCTTCAATACTTATAAGACTCCACCCTGATCCTCGTCCTTCATGTTCCTGAATTTTAGTTAATATTTCTTCTATACATTTTTCAACTATTGAATCAATGTCTGAACTTCCTATGATAGTTTGATTTTTAGTTATAAATCCTCTTGGTGATAATTCTTCTTGTACATTTATAAACATAGCTTCTAGTAGTAATCCAAATTTGAGAAAATTCAATCTTTTTAATTCTTCTTTTAAAGTTCTACTGATGATTGGTTTTGCTTCTCTAATAAATTCTTCTAAGTTTAAATCTTCATTTTGAATCTTATGATGCATTACTACCTTTCCGGGTAAAGCTGATACTTGTAAATTTGGTAAAGTTGTTGTAGGTCTTGCTGTTATTTCATTTTGTTCTTCTTGTTCTTCTTGTTCTTCTATGTTGTTGTGAATTAGTTCCTTATGTATTTCTAACAGAATATCATCATTAAACGATTCCAAACATTTATCGCAATGATACATGTTTGGTGGTGTTCACTCTTCAAAATTTCGCCAATAAATGAAATGAGCTCTCCCTTTCCTTCTTTTATAATAGTTCCCCCACTACTATTTCATCTTCTTCTTCTTCACTTTCAGAAGAAAACAAACGTCTTGGACAAAATATTAATCTTCTACTAACAGATTCTTCATTAATATTCTCTATATGAATTGGAGTTTCAATATGTATTTCTTCATATTCAAATGATGACGAAGACTCTGATATTACTACATCCATATCCAAATTTTCATTCTCCACATCATTGGCATTTTCTTCTTCTGATGTTGTTACATCCACATCCATATCATTTATAGTTTCTACTTCTGAAGTTTCGCTATTATTTTCATCTTCTTCCATATTTAAATCCTCTAATTGAATTTTATACAATATTTCAATCATAGATTTCCTTGGATAATCGGTGTTGTCTACAGGAGCCATTTCCAGTAAATGAGGAATAACTGTTTTTGATCCGGCTTATATGATATTTTGCTAAGTATGTCAAGGTCATTTTTGATTAAGCGAGAACTGGGAATAGATCACTAAGCAGCATGATGATTCATTACTACAAAGTGATCTATTCCCCATTCTCTAAGAAGTGTCCAATCAATAACCAAAGTCCAAATTCATTTTTTTGTTTAATTTAAGTCTTTTACATCTTCTTCTTTTATTACACAATTTATAGGTTCATTGTACGATGTTTCAATATGTTGTTTTATCTTGTGCTCCAGCTCTTCTATTCTTGCTTCCTTTATCATTAATTCCGATTGTAAGTAACTGATGTAATCAGCCGCCATGTCTACCGTTCTTGATCTTATTTCTCCTAACTTAACACCAGGAATCAATCTCTGTAGTTTGTAAAATCTCAACCTTATTCTTGACTCTCTTACTTTAGCCATTTCTCGAAATCTTTGTTTTCTATCTTCTCCTTTGCTTGTGGTCAAGTCCATACTTCTGACAAGTTTACTTTCAGAGTGATTCCTCTACAGTAGGCTTCTCCTTTATACACTTTCCCCCACCATTTTCAATTTCCCCCACCCTACTAATGTAGGTCAAGGTCATCCAATATAACGCGAGAACGAGGAATAGAGCACTAAGTGGCATGTTAGTCCATTACCACAAAGTGATCTATTCCTCGCTCTCTATTCTACATCTACTTTTTTTTTTCATTTTACTATTTTATTATTTTTTTTTGTTTTTCTTGGGGGGAATGAGTGTTTACTTCTTACAATGTTCATTCTTCTTCTCCAACTTTTCAATTTTTTCTAACAATTCCAACAAATATGCATTGGTTGCTTGCAAAGTTTGTATTCTAGTACATCCCACTTTAATAGAGGGAACTGTTAACTGTAATTTTGTAAATTCTATCCTTTCTCTCTTGCACCTTTCTCTCATGTATGTGTTTTTCCTGATTCTTCCTGATTGAGCTGATATTAACTTATTACACTCCAAATGGGGTTTTGATACTTTAAATACTGATGTACAAAAATTAGTTGATGTTGTCGGCTGTTGATTTTCATAGAAATTTTGTGTTGAAGTAATAGTTTGCTGATTTCCATAACAATTTATACTTGAAGTGGCCGGTTGCTGATTTTCATACCAAATTGAACTTGAAGTACTAGGCAGCTGATTTTCATACCAATTTGAATTTGAAGTGCTAGGCTGATGATTTTCATAACAATTTGAACTTGAAGTATTTAGTTGATAATTTTGATGCCAATCCACAGATGCCAATACAGGTGTTGTGGAAGGATGCTCCATCGTTGTATAGAGTGAATTCTGTTCTACAATTTTGCTGGTTTTATCTCATTTCCCCCACCAATAACTTCTACATTTCCCCCACCACAATAATTTAAATTAGATACCAAACTTCTAGGGTCACATCCAAATCTTCTTCTTTTAAATATTTTATAAATGCAGAGCTTTCTGATGTTACATTAGGTGTGTTTAAATATGCCATTATTTTGTCATGACTTTCTTCATTGTGAATATAGCAATGTACATTTAGCAACTTTTGATTTTCTTCTTTAGACTTGACAAATCCTGCAACAGAGCTCCAATCTTCATATTTAATTTTAAAATGGCAAATTTCGAACTGCATGTTGTTTCAACAAATGCTGCAACAATATTAAAAGTCTCTTCAAACAGCCTACATTTATACAAGTTCTCCCACCACTTTATAATCCCCACTTTTTTTTCTTCCCCACCTTCTTCATATGTAGAAGGGATATCATGATTTTAATGCACTATACTTAATAAATTCAAATAAGTTTTGTGCACAAATGTTACATTTTTTCTTGACTGTTTCAAATTTCATCACTTGGCCTTTTACAAGGTGAACTAATTTACCTCCATCATCTTCAAATTGTTCAAAGTCTAAAACAGATGCTTTTCCACAATCATGACACATTTTTGTTCCATCTTCAAAAATAAAAGCAAGATAAATACCAAATCCACTATTGTCCTTCTTAAATTTCATGACCATTTCACGAATTGGTTGAGGTATTTCACATTTATTTGATGTTATTATATAACGGTAAAGAAACCCATTATTGATAATTTGTTGTAAACACAAAACTAACAAGCTGTCCATAGTGTTAGACTTGTACTGAAAGTTATATCCATAACTATCTCTTTATATGCTCTTACCCCCACCACTTTTATGTAGGTCAAGGTCATCGGATATTAAGCGAGAACTGGGAATAGATCACTAAGCGGCATGTTATTACATTACCACAAAGTGATCTATTCCCTATTCTCTAAAAGGGGTGCTGATAATTTAGATTCCTAAAATTTCTTTTCCTTCTTCTTCACCTTCTTGAACAGTTGTATTACCAGACATGTGTGATATTAATTTCTTCAATTCTCGATTTTCCATTTCTAATGTTTTCAATTTTAGATCTCTTGCTTCAACTTGTACTTTCAAAAATTTGATATAACTTCCAGCCCAGTGGAGAGTTTTCAATCTTAGTGCTCCAAGTTCAATTCCTGGTATTTGAAATTGTAGTCTATTAAATTCCATCTTCATATCTTCTCGGTCTTGTCTTTCTTTTTCTAGTCGTTTTAATCTTTGTTTTTCCCTGAAGGAAGAAGTCGGATCACAAGGTACATGATGAAACATTTTGATCAACAATTTCTCGAAGAGTAAGCTTCTACACAGATAGTCAACACATTTATCCACATTCCCCCACCAAATTTAAGTCAGTAGTGGGGAGATGCCAATGGTGGGGAGACGTCAGTGGTGGGGAGAGTTATACTAATGTAATGGTTATTTCTACAGTTACACTCGCTCCATTCTCGAAAAGATATTTGTAATATGGTTCGGGATACTGTTCTCTTTCAGATCCCGCATGTTCTTGAATAAAGTTGAAAGCCAATTTTTTTGAATAATCATTGTGAAATACTTCCCTGACACAAACAAGAATTTTTTCTTCCAAAAATTTGACTTGAACCAATGGTATTTTGCTTACATCGTCCTTGTCCATGATAGGTAGCTTGTAGGTAAAAGTATTAGGTGGTAGTTTTTGTGGTTTATCCAGTAGAGAACAAAATTTCTTGTACAATTTCTCCTCAATGTCTGGAAAACGATGTATATCAAACAGATTGTAGTATGAAGGATCAAAAGGTATTTTACGAAACATCTTCGGTCACTAGTCTCTTTAAGACTGATCTCCTGCACAAATATTTAACACATTTATAAACATTCCCCCACCAACTTTTAACTTGTGGTGGGGATATTTTCCCTCCACTACTTCTTCAAAATAGTGGGGGTACCTTAGTCCAATTCAGATTCAGATTCAGAAGACAGTAAAGGTGATATGGGTGATTCCAATGATGAATCCAATATAAATATTTCAATAGCTTCCTTAATTATATCTTCATCACTATCATTTATCATTTCTTCAAATAGTTCTTGTTCAATCTGTACCATTTCTTCCTCTTCCATCATAGAATCATTATCAGTTTCGTCATAAGTTTCCTCTATGTTTTCTTCCTGTATTTCATTTGTGCTTTCAAAAACATCTTTAACTTGAGAATAATTAATAAATGGAGTATCTCTAGACAACATGTTTCTTTACTACTTCTTTTACTTCAAATAACAAACTATGTATCGCTTACTTAGTCTTATATATACTCCTACCCCCACTATTTTTGCAAAACAAAGGAATAGGAAGGGGGTTAGTATCTATTCTTCTCTATCTAGGTTATATTTCATTGCTGTCACATCTACTATAATTTTCTGCTCTTCAATTTTATTGCGAATAAATATTGTCCAAGGAAATAGTTCATTAATATTGTTAATTGTTACTTTTATACTATACAAAATTTCAAAATGTTCTACTAATGAAACAAAAACAATAACTCCTAGCTCATTGTTTCCCATAATTTTTTCTTCAATTTTTATCCGTAAGTTTGTTATTAAACTCCATATATTAATATCATTGGCTATAAAACCATCAATTCTGGTAAGCATCTTGATGCTACAAGGTGTGGGTACAGACTAGAAACTTGGAGGTTCATAGCCTGCCTTTTCATCAATTTTAAAAATGGGGAGGGGGAAGGAATAAGGATTGGGAAGGGATAGGGTATAGGGTGGGGGGAAAAGTAATTTTGTTATTACACTACTTGTGCAAGAAAATAGCCACCAGTGTCCACACCTTGTTCATAGCACTCCATCATAGATTGTGCCCACTGCAACATGCGGTCTCTGTCATTTGGTGTGACAAGGAAAGAATGACTATCACCATACAATATAAAAGAGTCAATTCGTATATAACATCCTAAATTTAACCATTTATTAGCTTCAACCAAAAAGTTTTCTATTGTATCAAATGGAAATTGTGGATCAATTGCTATAACTTTACGTTCTTCACTAAGTTCAACACTATAATCATCATCTTCTTCACTCTCACTCTCACTATCATTATTTAAAATGTCTTCAGGTTGTACAAAAACATCGGAAATTTCGGAAGAATTAAAATGGTAATTCACATTAGGAGGCATTTTTTCAAATAAATAATATTTTAAAAGGTGGAGAAAAAAATACAAGAGATGTACTTCACGGCACAAAGTGCGAGTACAGACTAGAAACCTGAAGGTTCATAGCCCCACTTTTATAAATTTTAAATATGGGGAGGGGGAAGGAATAAGGATTGGGAAGGGATAGGGTGGAGGTGGGGGAAGGGTAATGTGGTTATTAAGCCACTCTTGCAACAAAGTACCCAACACCAATGTTCAGTTCGTATGATCTCATCACATCGTCCTGCCAAGTAAGAATTTGTTCTCGATCATTTGGAGTTACAAGGAAGAAGTTACTGTTATTGTAGACAATAGGTGAACCAATTATAATGTTAAATCCTAAATTTAGCCATCTATGTGCTTCAAAAATAAATCTTTCAACTACATCAAAAGGAAATTGTGTTTCTATAAAATATACTTTGAATTGTTCATTAATTTCAATTTCATCTTCACTGTCATCTTCACTTTCATCTTCACTGCTATTATCCATGTCTTCTATCACATCTTCTTCATGTTCTTGGAAAGCATCTTCTTCATGATGTTGGAAACCATCTTCAGGTGGTTGAAAAACATCTGCATTTTCTGAAGGATTAAAATTTTCATTAAAGTAAGGAAGCATTTTAAAAATAAAGATATTAAAACTGGCAGGAACAAAGCAACAAGAGCGGCGAAGCAACGAGAGTGGTGGAAGAAACCAGAATGAAACACTAGCCATAGCCGGCGCGTCTTTTATAACGGTATGCAAATGAGAGGGGTTAGCAGCCGGCCATGACCGGTCATTGGCCCGGGAGGTGGGGGAAGGAGTGGGGGAAGGAGTGGGGGAGAGGGGGGGGGCTCCATTTTTTCGGGGGGGGGGGGGGCTCCATTTTTTCGGGGGGGGGGGGGGGGTCATTGACCTTTCAGGTCCGGTCATTGACCCTAAGGAGTGGGGATGGACACAGAACCCTCCTTTGCTTACTACTACACGGATCAAACTAGCCATGTACCAGAACTTATTTCTGCTAAGTCGCATGTAAGCTAAATAGCTTACATCCCTAAATTTAAGTCTTAGGTGGCCCTGAAAAGGGCCGTTTGGCTGGGTTTGGTGGACTGCTATGGAGCTTAAGGCATAAAAAAATAAGGGACTTCAATGTTGTTTTCCAAATGGATTTCAGCAGGATTGGCTTGTGTAAACTTGTAGAAATTAATTGCACAAATATCACATTTTTCTTCTTCTGGGATGATAAACTTGTATGACAAGTAACATTTGTATTCATAAATTCCACCATCTATTGTAAAATCCAATAATCCATTTCCTATTGCAGCCGAACCACATTCTGGACACATATTTGTTCCATCCATAAATTTATACTGAAGATAATGAAAAAGTCCAAAATTTTCCCTATAAAAAGAATACACTTCTTGACGTAGTGTTAGTGGAAGGTTTCCATCTTCAAATGCAAGTTCCGCCAACACTATATTTGAAACTATCTGTCGCAAACATAATTCTAATAGAGTAGGCATGTTGCAGCAGTGGTCTCACGGATTGGAATGAAGACTCTGGAGTAGCTAGTATAACGGTTAGATGTAGGTAGACAACCGGTCATGACCGGCCATTCACCCAGAGGAGTGGTAGGGGAAAGAATGGTGGGGGAAGGAGTGGTGGGGGAAAGGGGGGGGGGGGCTCCATTTTTTCGGGGGGGGGGGCTCCATTTTTTCGGGGGGGGCGGGGGGGGGGGGTCATTGACCTTTCAGGTCCGGTCATTGACCCGAAGGAATGCAGACAAACACAGAACCATCCTTTACTCACTACTCACATGAAAGTAGGTCACGAGACTTAGAGTGTTAAAAAATAATGGGGGAGAAACACAACGCTATAACGCGTTGTGTTTCTCCCCCATTATTTTTTTAGCAACAATTTGGAAAAAACTAAGTGAATTTACTGTTTACGCCCCCACCTTGTAATACGATCCTTTTTATCCCTGAGGAGAAAGTCTTGAGAATCTAAAGTGTTAAATCTCTTCTCTTTACACAAATTCTCACAAACTCTAATTTTATATTTTAAGCCGTTACATTTTGCCAAAATGTGTTGGTGGTCAACAACACTTAGAAAAAAATATTTCAAACCTTTCTTAAGCCTCTCTCCTCTGACGGATATTATTTTAGGATTGTCTTCAACGGTGGGGGTTTCTGTCAGTTGTGGTTCAGAAATATGTTTCACGATATGTACACGGCAAAAACTTTCATTTTTAACACATTTCCTCCCACAAGCTGATCCTTTCTTAATTCCCTTAATAAGCATTTCAGGGCAAGTAGTGGGACGGCTAAATGCCCTACGACGCTCTTCTTGTAATGATCGAAATTGCTCTGAAGGAGCAGGTTTAGGAGCAGGTTTAGGGGCAGGTTTAGGGGCAGGTTTAGGAACTGGTTTAGAGGAATTAGTTTTGTGATAGGTATGGTCTTCAACTGTAGCAAGTGGTGGGGTAGGAGGCAATGGTGATAGTGGGATAATGGGTGTACTAAGGTGATGAACAATAGTTTCAATGGAAGGAGTATTAAGACGGGGAACTGGCTTCTGCGGTGGCGGCATCATAGTTGATGGTGGTGCGGAGTCGTTTGAAGGCGAAGGTGAAGGTGGTGAAAAAATACTGCGAAGTCTAGAAGAGTTGGTTGGCAGAAGAATAGCTCCAGAAGTTGAAGGTTCAGATGAAAGCTTCTTCTTATACCAATCCGGACAGTTTTTCAAGCGAAGAGTTTTGTTTGATGCAGTAACAGCCGTAGAAATCGAAGTCGAAGTCGAAGTCGAAGTAAAAGTTGAAGTGGTAGAAGTAGTAGAAGTAGTAGTAGGCACAGAAGACATCGTTATAACTCCAAGTTCACAGCCTAACGTCTGGAATCGGAATGAAACACTAGCCCCGGCCAACGCGTCTTTTATAACGGTATGCAAATGAGAGGGGTTAGCAGCCGGCCATGACCGGTCATTGGCCCGGGAGGTGGGGGAAGGACTGGTGGGGGAAGGAGTGGTGGGGGAAAGGGGGGGGGGGGCTCCATTTTTCGGGGGGGGGGGGGCTCCACTTTTTCAGGGGGGGGGGTCATTGACCCTTCCAAAAGTGGGTCAAGGTCATTCAAAATTTATAATGATCCAAGGTGATGGGAACAGTAATACTGTTCCCACCACCCTGTTTGCCTAACGGTTCCCACTCCCAACCCACTAGTTACGTTCTGCAAGGGACATCGACGCAATTTTGTTTGGACCGTCCGGGTCTACCGTAACGGTCCGGTCCGGGTCTACCGTAACCATGAATTCCAAGGGAAACTGGAACACCTAATGCAGAAACGCAACTCTAACCCCACCCAAACTAACCCCACCCATCATATTCCTAAACAAAATGCAAAAAAAGTCCGACTTGCGGATGTCCCACCCATTTTAAATGAAGTTCAACTGAACTTCTGAATTTACAGTTAATCTACCCCCTAACATCTAGCTGTAAGGCAAAACAAATGCACAAAACAAACATAAATTAGTAGTACCAACACATCATTATTAAAAACCAAATAATTCAACACAACCAAATACCATCATTATTCTTAAAATTAATACACCTTAATGCTAAATACCATCATTATTCTTAAAAATTAATACACCTTAATGCTAAACCCAACTTATAACTAACATCGCAATGCGCAAATTATTTCTTAAATTAAATACACCTTACAACTAAACACACACACACATACCACATTGCATTAAAAAACGCAACATAGTAGAAGAAGTTCAAATATATATAGGCCTACTATATATTTGAAACTTCTTCCTGAGTCGCCAACAACCTTTCGCTATGAAAGTTTGTTGGCGACTGAAGCAAAGATATAGCTCCTATCGCTCCTCGGGTTTTCAAGGAGTGGGGGAAGTTGTTTCACTCCAGTACAGTGTTCAATCCAGTCCAATTCGCAGCAGTGTAAAAGGAAGGCAAAGGAGTGGGGAGCAGCATATGCACAGCAACGCAAAACCAAGGTTTGAGGTTAGAATTATCCATGTGCAGTAGCGCTAAAGTGAGTAATACAGGACTAGGCGCATGCGCAATAGCATAGTCACTATTCCGATCCGGAGAACTCGTTGCATGCGCAGCAGGTTTGAGGTTAGAATTATCCATGGCAGCTGCCATATTTAGTCTGGTTTCACCACATAAAGTCAACAACCGGTGGTGACCGGCCATTGACCTGGAAGAGTGGGGGAAGGAGTGGGGGAAAGAGTAGGGGAAGGGGGGGGGGGGCTCCATTTTTTCGGGGGGGGGGGGGAGGTCATTGACCTTTCCGGTCGGTCATTGACCCCAAGGAGTAGGGATAGACACAGAACCCTACTTCTCTTACTACTCAAGTGAGTGAAAGTCGGTCAACCAGTCATTTGCTTGCCATCTGCCGCCATCTGGCTGGAGTTATTGCCTCTATAAAGGTGGGTAGTTTATTTCGCTACAAACATTCATTGCCTCGCATCCGCTCGGTCATCATCTCTCGTTAGTTTTATGTTATGACTACTTCACTTACTAGGTTTGAGGTTAGAATTATCCATGAAATAGCCTTTGTAAATTCTAACCTATAAAATTACTACTCTGGCTTTCTGTTTCAATTTCTTTTACACTTCATTTTATATCTCAGTCTTCTTTTAACTTCTGAACTTAACACATCGATTATAATGACTGCACAATGTTTAAAATTAAAGCTTTTGCGAACACAACACATATTACGAAGTACTTCTAAACCTTCAATTTCAAAGTGTAAAACTAATTTAAATAGAGTTAGGAAGAAGTACAGTTTTAACCCATTATACTGTTCAACAACTTCTCAGGTTAATGTTGATGATATTTACGACATTTTACGTTCTATGTTACACTTAAATAACTTAGAACTTGTTACACCTATCGACTGTGTTCAACAAGTTTTTTTATTTTACCCCCACCATTCCCTATATAAGGGCCCCGACAATAATTCCTACTTCATTATCTTCTATGCTCTTCAGCTAACAACATCTCCACTCTAATTCACACTACAATAATAATGGAAACCAACCAAGAAAATGTTCAAGTTCATGAAATATCATCAACAACTCATCCAAGGGAAAATCCTTCTAGAAATTCAACTTCAACAACTCCTCAGAACCCTGTACAAGTTCCAGATGTATCTTCTACAACAATAAATGATGTAGAAGCTATTCTTCAATCCCTTGTCGGTTTCGACTGACCTGTATGATGATCACCGATAAACTGAACTCTTAAAGTTCAGTCTTTTTTAAAACCCCCTCCATATGACCTTGAAGCAATTATCCCCTCTCCTTTATACACTAACTCCTACTTCAAAAATTAACACCATCTCCTCACCCCTTCTCCACCCTTTCATTTGATTTAGCCTCTCCCCACCTGAAGCTATATGGCATGGCATATGGCGGCAGCGACTGATTTGGCAGCTGGCCGATGGCAGCTGGCCGGCAGCGGCTGGCAATTGGCACGACTTCCGTTTTGAAAGTAACCAAACCCCACTACTAGCATATATTTTTTATTTATAGATGGACAGAATATTATTTCTTATCTCCAGTGCCGTGGTTGCGGGGTGTCGGAGGGGTGGTGGGAGAAACTTAGGGGGGGGGGCGGCAAGCATAATGGGCCTAGGGGCGGCACTAAGCTAAAATGGGCCCTGGCTGAGCGATAGTCGCTAGCCGCGCCAGTCTCAGTCGCTTCAAGGACAACGGTCCCATTTGAAACAACGCTACCAGTGCCGGAGCGACTGTCGCTCAGCGACTATCGCTCAGCGACTATCGCCAGAGTCGCTTCAGAGACAACGGGCCTTTTTACTTCTAAATAACTGGTCTAGTGATAGCGTTTTTAATGGGATAAAATAATTTTCAAACTTTATATTTGTTTTATTTGTTGGAAACAATTTAAATTAATATAATGTAATGTAATATGGTCCTAAACAAAGCAATACTCGTAAGAAAGAAAGGTAAAAAACGAGTATTCATGTGAATAATAAAATACCTTGGCAAAATAGAGTCAAGTTCTATTCAACTACAGTTTTATTTTTATTTTTTCCTTACATACTTTTTGTGAAACGCATGTATTATCGTTAATAATACGTGTATTAGCGTCGATAATACTGATAATACCCTATAATGCTAGTTAGCTTGCTTCTTTTATCATGATTTATACAGAAACCAAAACACCTTTCCAATTTATTTTTCGTTTTTCATAATATGTAGAACAAATTAGCCAACAGTGCATCATTTTAAGATTTTTTACTAGAGTAGGAATTGATTCTGTGCGAGCTTTGAGAATCCATCGCCTAGCTATCTGTGGGACTTGATCAGTGAGATAGTGCGTATCTCCAAGGTCATAATCCAGGGCAGCGTACGTGGTGTGATGGCGCGCGGCACGAGCCGCCTGGACAACTTCCTGCCTCCCCCCCCCCTCCTCTCCGCCTCCATCACTGCCAACATCTGATTATGAGTTTTATCAATGTGTCTCATTTCAATCACCAAATTTATTCCGTAATTTCTAGCTATAGCCTTCCATTCTCTGCACCAATAAATATTTTTACTGATTATTATCTGGGGTATCTTAAGAGGTACGGTAAGCGGTTCTGCGGTAAGGACAGAACACGTGAAATATATCCTAAATGCACATTTAATGTATAAATATATTCCTCGTCAAGGCCAGTTTCCAGATATAGGGAGTAGTTCGGTATGTTACTGGTCAAACCAAAAATTCTTTTTATGAAAAATATAAGAACACCATTTACATAATCACCCTCCCATAGACCCCAAATCTGGCATCCATAACATAGAATAGCTCTTACTATTATACAAATTAACATATAAACTTTCTGCTCAGGGGTACATTATTTTGGTTCATGAAATTTCTCCAAATCGAATTTATTGCCAATTTTGCCGAAGCGCATTTTTCTTTTAAGTGAGTCTCCCAAGTTAATTTCGAGTTTAAATTAAGACCTAAGTAGGCCTATCTATAACTAGTAACCACTTCAACTATTTTACCTCCAAAGTACCATTTGTCATTTTTACTTAGTTTCCCTCCGTTTCTAAAAACCATGATCTTAGACTTATTTAAATTTACTTTTAAATTCCAAAGCTGACAATAGTTTTCTACGTCATTCATCATTAATTGTAGGCTAGTGGCAGTTGGAGCGATCATAACAATATCATCTGCACAAAGCAATGCTTTTATTCTAATGACTCCAAAAAGACACCCTCCTCCCAGTGAGTCCACAATATCGTTTACAAATAAACTGAATAACAAAGGAGACAAAATACAACCTTGTTTTAAGCCTACATCTGTTTCAAAATACTGCGTTGTTCCATCTTTGCACCACACGGACGCTAAAGTTTTATCATACAAATCACTCAGCACACGTATCATGTGTGTGGATATTCCAAGGCAAGATAGTTTATAAAACAGTGCTTTTTGGTCAATTGTATCAAAAGCGGCTGTAAAATCAATGAAAAATGTATGTAGTTTTCACCTTTTCTTATTTAAACTTAATTTTACAAAATTCGAAAGAATAAACACACTAGTAGTGGAGAAACGCGGGAGCTGGCTCAGTTCAAGGTCACCTGAGCGATGACGTCATCGAGGTCAATGACCCCACCGATGACGTCATCGATGACGCAATCGATGACGTCATCACCAAATACGTCATTCTGTGACGTCACACCCCATGATGTTGCAGAAATGACGTGGCGATGACGTCATCATCCCTTACGTCACCAAGATGACGTCATCGATGTCACAAAGGTCAAGGTCACGCTGAAACCTAAAATTTTTAGGCACTTTTGCTGTTTCTCGCACTACGCTCCGAGTTTTAGTCAGGTCCCCGTGACCTTGACGACTTGGAGCGAAATTAGACGAGAAACAGCAAAAGTGCCGAAGAAACTCAAAGTTTGCAACGTGACTCTGCCTAAACCGTCATGTGACACCGCTCGAGTGACCTTGAACCGATACAACTCCCGCGTTTAATCATTACTGTAACCGCGATGCGCACCCTACGACAGACACCGAGCGACTGACTGTCCGGCCCTGCGCACTCTAGGTATATTGACTCGAGAGACTAAGACTCTAAATTGTCAGGAATGGGAGTAACTAACTGAACTTTGCAAGGAAAAGTCATTTCTTCCAATATTCTAAACAAATCTTCATCAGTAAAACTTACATTAGTCTGTTTGGTATAAAACTTAGGGTGTCCGCGCAACAGTTTGCGCCACTTAGCCAAAGTCGAAACCCTCTTAACTTTGAGCGGTGGACAGTGAGCAACTAATAAAGCCTTAACACGGCTAAGTTTCTTACCTAAAGTGTCCTGCGACATGGCTTTACCTCACAAAAGTCCGCACAATACTGAGAGACTGCTTGTAGCGCATGAGTCAAGGGAAAAGAGGTGGGGGAAACAGCAGGAGTGGGGGAAGGTCACAGTGGTGGGGGAAGGTGAGGTGGTACGCTGGAGTATCGCATCACTTCACCATGAGCTGTCCTACAGTCAACACACTGTTCTCTTGGCTCGAGTTGGCACTAGAAGAAACATTTCTGTACAGCTTAGGCTGTGAGAGCCGAGGAAGCAAAGTCAAAGTGGAAATTGTGTTAAACTCCAAGATGAAGAGTCTCCTAAATAAACTAATTGTATCCCTGCAATCCCCTATAACTTAAGAGAAATACCACTTCATTAAGCGACACCTTATACTTTGGCAAAACGAAGTGGAAATGGAAAAGATTACAGTAAAATTAATTTAACTTAAAACTTGGACTGGACACTCATGGCGATACTACGTGGCGTGCAAACGCCACCCTAAACATTACAAGTTAGGTTATTAAGCACCTCTGGTACGATAACCGATGTGCTAGAGTTAAAGTGTGATGACCTTGAGTCAAAACACTGAAATACTACAAGTCGATATCGTCCCAGAGTTAAAGTGTAGTGACCCACATTCAGAACTTGTAAAATTACTTACATATAGAGAGCTAGAGAACAGCGAGACGCACCGCATGGAAGCCGGAGACATACTGGCGAAGTGGTGTTGTGCAGCCTAGGGACCCAGTTGTGGTGGGGGTATAGCCAACACTTAGAGTACAAGTGTTGTGGGTGACCTTGACCCACTTAACTTACCTGACCCCCCCCCCGACAAAAAGTGCGAGCCCCCCCCCCCCCCGACAAAAAGTGCGGACCCCCCCCCCGACAAAAAGTGCGGAACCCCCCCCCCGACAAAAAGTGCGGACCCCCCCCACCCCCACCCCCTCCCCCACCCCTGATATCCTGGGCGTGGCAGCCCCGGTGGGGATATAAGGGGGCCCGGCCAGAGCCGGCTCGCAGTCCGCTCCCGCGCGTTGAACGTGAACGATCGGGACGGACCGCCATAGGCATCACTAAACATTGAATGGCGCCTTCAGTGTTTAGCGAAGTCTAATCTAACTTTAAGACTTGTATTAGTTGTAAGATATTGCGCTTGAGTTTGGGTATTGCGAATTGTTTTATATGAGAGTGTTTTACTTGTACCCTATGTCTCCTGTGTGTCTTTTATCCTTCATGTCTTGTTTGTTATATGTGTTTAATGTGTATGTGCTTGTTCCAGCATTGACTACGTTAAGTTCAATTGTGTGTTGTAAGTGTGTTATATGTTTCTAAAATGTATACGCTTGTTTTAGCAATCCCCCCTTGAGCTTTTTCAATGCTTAAAGTAAATTGTAACGTCAGGGAACGGGAGTAGGCCCCCGTGTAAAGCCACTTTTAATAATTGGTAGGCTCCTGCCAGGCATGCAAAAGGTTGCGGATGGCTTTTGGGAGCATGTCCGTTTGTACGCTGGCAAGCAAAAGGTTGTGGCGGCCTCTGCACTCGGACCGAGGACGTAAGCCACTAGGGTGTCCTCAGTATGTTTCCCTTCTGGAAACTCAAAATTATGTAAATGAATCTTTGTTAGCTATTTGTGTTTTTAGTCCCCAAGGCCCCCGAACATTCGTGGTTCGCCATGGATGTACGGGGGCCGAAATTTTTTAATGTCCGTGTGGCCTTGACCCACAAAGACTTGTAAAAATTGAATGCATTGCTAAATTAAAAATATTAAAGATAGGTTACGGGAGTAGGCCCTCGTGTAAAGCCTATTTTAATTATCGGTAGGCTCCTGCCAGGCATGCAAAAGGTTGCGGATGGCATTTGGGAGCATGTCCGTTTGTACGCTGGCATGCAAAAGGTTGCGGCGGCCTCTGCACTCGGACGAGGACGTAAGCCACTAGGGTGTCCTCAGTTTGTTTCCTCCTGGAAACTCAAAATTATGTAAATGAATCTTTGTTAGCTACTGAAAAGACAATGTAGTAAATGTTTACAAGTCTTGCGTGGCGAAGGGTACACGACATTGGATGTTGCCTTGTTGTCATAGTTGGGTCTCTTCGGAGGCTACAGCGATGACAACCCAAGTGCCCCACACCCCCATAGGGGGTGTGGGGCTTAATTTTTTTAAATTTTTTCATGACCTTGACCTAAATAAGTAAAAGTTTTTAAAATCTTTAACAGTCCGGTCTTATCAACACGGTAAATAAATTAAGGTCTTTTAAAAATCGAACAGTTAGGTATTAGTAACACACAAAGTTGGAGTTGTCTATAGTTGGGTCTTTTAGGAGGTTTTAGCGATGTCAACACAAAGGCTCCAAGTGGGGTTTATTTTGTTAAATTACCCCCCCCCCCCCCCCCGACAAAAAGTGCGAGCCCCCCCCCCGACAAAAATGGCGAGCCCCCCCCCGACAAAAATGGCGAGCCCCCCCCCGACAAAAAATGGCGAGCCCCCCCCCCTAATATCCTGGGCGTGGTCGCCCGGCGGCGATATAAGGCGGTCAGGTTGCACGCACTTCTCATTCACGCTCCAGCTTTCGTTGGAAGTGGCTGTCCAAGAGCTCATTCTTAAGAAGACCGGTGACCAAAAATGTCTCGTCGTATACCTTATAAACCTTCGTACTATAATCTGATTGATATTAATAGTATTACAGACAATGAAAAGAAATTGTATAAAAAATTTTGTTGTTTACTTGACAGAACGCGAAAACTACCGCCAAATACATTCACCTACAAGCTACCTCTGATAGACAAGGATGATGTAAGCAAACTAACATCAATTCAACTGAAATTGGTGGAAGAAAAAATTCTTGTTTGTGTGAGAGAAGTGTTTCATAATGAATATTCAAAAAGATTGGCTTTTGACTTTATTAAGGAACATGCAGGACGTGAAACAAAACAGTATCCAGGATTATATTATTTATATCTTTTTGAGAATGGAGCAAGTGTAACGGTAGAAATAAGCATCAAACTAATGTAAGTCTCCCAACCAAGTGTTAAACTAGGACTTGAACTTGGACTTGATTGAGGTTTTGTAGAACAGAGCGGGGGATAGATCACTTTGCGGCAATGGACTAGCATGCTGCTTAGTGGTTTATCCCCCGCTCAAAGGGTATCTTTACACGACCTTGACCCGCATAAATGCATAGTTTGTGGGAGTATAACAAGGGCAAACCAATTGGATGGATACACCACTTCTATACCATGGCTCCATCGCAACAGAATTCTTTCTATTCTGGAGGTAATACTGGTGATATTTTACCTTTGTAAGAAATTAAAACAAAAATGTGAGCGGGGGATAGAGCACTTGGTAGTAATTGATGCTGCTCAGTGCTCTATCCCTGCTGAAAATAATAATTCCAAATGACCTTGACCCACATAAACTTGCTTAAACAGACATCTTTGAAAAAACTTGTACAAAGTAGCGGATTTAGAGCAAACATCATTGGTTTATCAAGCCTGTTGAAGAATGTATTGAAAATGGGTGTTTAAAAGCCAAATCTACTACATGATTGATAAACCGGATGTATATGACGTCACCTTCCCCCACCCTTCAACCTCGGGTATAAAGGGACCCGGTTGAGCGCGCTGCTCATTATTGCGTGGACATTCACCGAGTGCACACTCAAAGCCAAACTGTAAAAAATGGCTCTTTGCGATATTTGTGGTGAGTTTTTCCAAGACGAAGATATCTTTGTTTTACACCGAGAATTGCATCATGAAGAGGACAGAAAAGAAGAGATTGTTGTAAGTGAAGAAGACTTGGATGCGATTGATCGGTTATTGGAAAACTACCAGAAGCAGATGGACGACTGTGATAACTATCTACAGTTACACCGAGAATTGCATCGTGAAGAGGATAGAAAAGAAGAGATTGTAGTAAGTGAAGAAGACTTGGATGCGATTGATCGGTTTTTTGAAAAACCTCAGAAGCAGAAGGAGGACTGGGCTAGCTATTTACAGTTAATGCAAAGAAGAAGACCAAGTGTTATTCAATTTGCCGGAGCTGGACCCTCTACAGCTGGAGGATTTATTGAAGAGGAAATTGAAGAAAAAGTGGAAGATGTAAAACAACTGCGTACCCAAGAAGAGGATATGGAAGAAGAGGATACAGAAGAAGTGGAAGATATAAGACAACTGCGCACCACAGCCTTGCCAGGACCAGTTGTAACTCATTTCAAAGTTAATAATGTGCAATTAGAATTGGAAAACTTTATAACCCAAGCTAAAAATCTAGTTGTAAAAACATTGACGGAAGAATTGGCAAGATTGAACTTTATTAAATTTGGATTGGTGTTGGAGGCTATGTTTACTAATACCGATGGTGAAAACTCACCGAGAGCATTCATTGCTAAAAACCGAACCCTTACAACCACATCTGATATTAACGAAATTCTAGAAGAATGTTTGAATGAACTGCTAATGAAACTCCAAGAACACGAAGGAAGAGGATCTGGCTGGACGCTATCATCGATTGAAGGTATGGATGTGAGGGTTCACAAGCATGGATATGGTATGAGAGGTAGCAGCTTTATCCCTCTACCAAAGGCAATCCGAGATACCAAATCATGTATCAATGTGAAAAATGAGGACAATGAATGTTTCCGGTATGCAATGTTAGCAAAATACGTGGGACATAATGCTATTAGACCTAGCATAGCATACGAAGCTGTTCAACACCGCTATAACTTTCGAGGAATGTCGTATCCTGTGAGTCTTGATCAAATTACTAAATTTGAGAAACAAAATCCAGGTGTTTCTGTTAACGTGTTCGGCTTAGATGATTCAAACAATGTGTATCCACTACGAGTAGTAAAAGTAGAGCAAAGTAACCATACCGATTTATTATTGATAACCAAAGGTGAGATTTTACATTATGTTTATATTAAAAACTTTGAATCTTTGGTTGTACGACAAGTGTCAAAACAAAATCGTAAGATAACAATATGCAAGAGATGCTTTTGTTTTACATGCAAGGAATTAAGACGTGGAGGATTGGAATGGTTGTTGGAACACCAGCGGCTTTGTAATAACAACTATGAAGTGAAGATTAGCCTGCCACCACCATCTAGAGCATGTGTCCAGTTTAAGAAGACAGTTCACCAATACAGGATTCCACTAGTTATCTACGCTGATTTCGAATCCACGTTAGTACCACAGGAGCTTCCAGATGGTGAGGTGACTAGAAGAACCAAATATCAATTGCATCAACCTAACAGTTTTTGCTTATTGGTGAAATCCACTTTGCCTGAAGAACAGTTGCAAGAGTATGGCTTAACATCCACTCCAATACTCTACCGTGGGGAAGAAGCCGCTAAGTATTTTGTAGACCAGTTGTATGACATTGCTGAAAAGGTGCAACGCTTATTCGGTAATGTTTTACCTATGGAACCTTTGAACCAAAATCAACAAGAAGAATACAATTTGGCAACAAGATGTTATTTATGCAAGAAGAGCTTCAGTGAAGAAAATCAAAAAGTAAGAGATCACGATCACCTGACAGGGTTATACAGAGGAGCTGCTTGTAATTCATGCAATATAAATTACAAACTGCCAAACTTTATCCCAGTCGTGTTACACAATCTTAGCGGCTATGACTCCCACTTCATTATCCCAGAGTTAGGACGAGATGATGGAAAAATCGAAGTATTAGCTGAAACATTGGAGAAGTACATCAGTTTCTCAAAAACAGTAGGTAAAATTAAACTTCGCTTCGTAGACTCTTATAGATTTATGTCATCTAGTCTGAGCAAATTGTCTGAGAACCTAAGAAGAGAAGATCTAAAAGAAACCAGCAAAATTGTACCTGAAGATAAATTGGACTTAGTAATGCGTAAAGGAGTGTTCCCCTATGATTACATAACTTCTGCAGAAAAATTTGAAGAAACCAGTCTGCCACCAATTGAAGCCTTCAATAGCAAGTTAAATGAAAGTGCAATCACCGTTGAAGACTACAATCATGCTTGTAATGTTTGGAACCAACTAAACATTCAAACCTTAGGGGAATATTCCGACTTTTACATAAAATTGGACGTAACTCTGCTGTGCGATGTGATGGAAGAATTTCGAAACACCTGCTTCTCCGCCTATGGACTGGACCCTCTACACTCGTACACATCTCCAGGATTAGCATGGCAAGCTATGCTAAAGTCAACCAACTGTCGATTGGAGCTTCTAACAGATATTGATATGGTGCTCATGATAGAATCTGGTGTACGGGGCGGTTTGACACAAGCTGTAACACGTCATGTCAAAGCTAACAACAAGTACATCCCAGGCTTCGACGAGAGACAACCATCGGTCTACCTTGGGTACTTTGACGCAAACAACCTTTATGGTTGGGCAATGTCAAATCCGCTTCCCTACGCTGACTTCAAATGGATCGACCCGGCCACCATCGGTGATATCTCACAGATTCCAAAGAATGGTCCAAAAGGCTATATTTTGGACTGTGATTTCGAATATCCGGAGCACCTTCATGACCATCACTACGACTTGCCTCTCCTAGCCAAGACTGAAGTTTCACCGACAGGAAGATGGCCAAAATTGATGATGACGTTGGAGAATAAAGATCGGTATGTGGCTCACTACTGGGTAGTTCAACAAGCTCTTAAATTGGGTCTACGTGTAGTGAGAATTCATAGAGCAATTGAATTCACCCAGTCTTGTTGGTTGAAACCATATATTGATTCCAACACTACAAGAAGAGCAGCAGCAACATCAGCATTTGAAAAGGACTTTTACAAATTGATGAACAACGCCATCTTCGGGAAGACCTTAGAAAACAAAAGAAAACACAAGATTGTAAAATTAGTAAGTGATCCTAAGAAATTAGAAAAATTAGTGCAAAAACCAAATTTTGGAACATCCATGATTATAAACGAAGATCTAGTTGCCGTCAGTATGAAGAAAACAACAATAGTGATGGATCGTCCGTTATACATTGGAATGTCGATTTTGGATATAAGTAAAACTCTGATGTATGATTTACATTACAACAAAATGGTTAAACACTACGGAAGAGACAACATTGGAGTTGCATACATGGATACCGACGCGTTTATCTACTGGATAAAGACTTTGGACATGTATGAAGACCTAAGGAGTTTCCCATACAAAGACGATTTTGACTTCTCTGACTATCCGAAAAACCATCCGAATTACAATGAAAAGAATAAAAAAGTAATCGGAAAATTTAAAGATGAAGCAAATGGAATGCCTTTGGAGGAAATAGTTGCGCTAATGTCCAAACTATATTCCTTCAAGATGTATAAGGAAAATGACATACCGACAGTGAAGAAAGCTAAAGGAGTCAAAACATCATACTTGAAGAAACATGTGACATTTGACCATTACAAGACCTGTTTGTTTGAAGATTCTACAATGTCTGCAACGTTCAACACTATCAGAAGCTTTAAACATGAGGTCTACAGTGTCACTGAAGTTAAAAGAGCACTATCAGCTCGAGATGATAAAAGGCATATTATGCCGGATAAAATTCACACTCTTCCTTTTGGCCACTACTCTCTAAACCCTATCGACTAATAACCTATTCTTCGTCCTTCTACAACTTCGACCTTATTCCTTTCTCCTTCCGTAAAAAAAATGGGGAACACGGCAAGTCAAACGCCGTGTTCCCCATTTTTTACACAAGTTTGGATGACCTTGACCTATATAAATGATGTGAATATTTAAGACAACATTCATTGTGATTATACATGTGATACATGAAACATTCAAACCTGCAATATGAAGAACTTGAAGCAAGAAATTGTCAACGAGCTTCATAAACCTGCAAGAAGAAGGTTTCCGCGAAGAAATACAGTGATAAAAGGAATAAATGATTTATATCAAGCGGATTTAATCGAAATGATTCCTTATAGTAAACAAAATAGAGGATTTAAATACATATTGACTATTATTAATTGTTTTTCAAAAATGGCAGATGCTTTACCACTAAAAGATAAAAGTGGCAAAAGTGTTACAAAAGCAATGGAAACAGCTATACAAAGAGACAAACATACTATAAAACATTTACAAACTGATGATGGAAAAGAATATTTTAATAAGGAATTTGCAAATTTAATGAAAAAACACAACATTAACCATTACTCAACCAATTCAGAGGTAAAAGCATCAATAATTGAAAGATTCAACAGAACTTTAAAAGGTGCGATGTATAAGATGTTTTCTAACAGAGGATCGCACGTATGGATTGATATGTTACCAAAACTTATAAGCGATTACAATAACAAGTTTCATAGAACTATCGGTATGAAACCAAGCCAGGTGACTAATAAAAATGAAAAACTTGTATTAAAACGTATAAAAATGAATACTAAACCAAGAGTTGAAAAACTAAAGCCTAAAAGGTTTAATGTTGGTGATAAAGTGCGAATAAGCAAATACAAAGGTGTATTCAGTAAAAGATATCTTCCAAACTGGACAAATGAGGTATTTACTGTATTTAAGGTGCAACCTACAATACCAGAAACTTACATTTTAAAAGATAATAAAGGACAATTGCTGGAAGGAGGGTTTTATGGACATGAAATGTTAAAGTCAACAGTAGGTGATGTATATTTAGTCGAAAAGGTGTTGCAACGAAAAAAGGATAAGGTTAAAGTACGATGGTTAGGATTTAATAA
The DNA here is from genome assembly GCA_030545055.2 of Neoaliturus tenellus. Classification (NCBI taxonomy): domain Eukaryota; kingdom Metazoa; phylum Arthropoda; class Insecta; order Hemiptera; family Cicadellidae; genus Neoaliturus; species Neoaliturus tenellus. The sequence goes on from CM061537.1 coordinate 106,683,919, forward strand.
GACGGAAGATTCTTGGATACCTAAAAAGGATCTAATATAATGATAGAGCATCATTTTGGGTTGAACCATTACAAAGGATGGAGATAATACCGCAAAAAGACAATTTTACTATTAACAATATAGATGAACTCACAGTGGATGGTTCTCAATTCAATACTGGGAAACACGGTGTTTTGTTACCAAACACGGTGCGTTGTCTGGTTACCGGTCCTTCCAATTGTGGAAAAACAAATGTAGTATTCAATTTGATTACAAATCCTAAAGGATTACGTTTTAATAATTTATATGTATTTTCAAAGTCACTACAACAACCAAAATATCAGTTATTGGAACAAATACTCAATAATGTGCCTGAAGTTAAATATTTTAAATTCAACGCGAGCGAGAGTGTCATGCAACCGCAAGAGGCTAAACCATTCTCAGTATTCATATTTGACGATGTATCTTGTGAAAATCAAAATACAATAAGAAATTACTTCGCCATGGGTCGACATAACAACATAGATAGCATTTATATTGGTCAAACTTACAGCAAAATACCAAAACAGCTCATTAGAGACAATGCAAACATGTTAATTGTATTTAAACAGGATGAAACCAACCTAAAACAAATATATTATGACCATGTAAGTGCGGATATGCCATTTGAACGATTTAAAGAGTTGTGTGGAAAGGCTTGGGCTGAAAAGTACGGGTTTTTAACAATTATGAAGGAACAACCGCTAAACAATGGTCGATACAGGATAGGATTTGATAAATTTATACTAATACACTGATCATGATGTAAAACATTCATTGTTGTACAACACGTCTTGCTACAAACATGGTTAACCAAGAAAAGTTAATAAAGGAAATAAAATCACTTAGTGATTCTATTCGAGATAAAAACAGAGCATTAAAATTAGGTATTAGCGAAAGGGAGAAATTTCTTGAATCTACTTTTAAACCTATTACTGAACCCTTGAAACAATTAAACAAAAAATTTGCTAAACCTGTTTTGGAAGGAGATGCAATTGCACCTATTACAAAGTTTGAAAGAGAAAATGTAAAATCAGAAGATTTTAGTGATGAAGACCTGGAATCCTCTACATATAGTGGTTTTACCGGTGGAGAACCCGAAAGAGAGCTAGAATCACCAGACTATAGTGGTATAAGAGAATTATATGAAGTAAAAGCTAAAAGAGGACATGAAGATGTATCAACTGCTAGTGAAGAGGAAAAAGAAGAAGAAGCAAGGGAAGGTCCGTCAAACATAAGCTTGTTGGGTGAAAATATTCATAACAAAGGACCTTTAGGAAGGAAATACATGATAAAAATGTTAGCTGGAATAAATCCTAATAAAAACTACCATAGTTATGGAGTAAGATTAACAGAAGAAGGTTTAATGGTTGGTAATAGCCCGGTAAACATTGATGAAGATGATAATATTATTGTTGGTAATCAAAGATATAAGGGCACAAGAGGATTATTTGAATTATTATTTGAAAAAAAGCCTTTAGAATTGTTAGTTAAAAAAGAAGACATGGAAGCATATAAACAGATTTTGGAACACACCAATGCATACAGGAGGAAGTATTTAGCTGACCAACCAGTTTTTAGATCTAGGTCTTTAAAATATAGAGAATTTGTATCCAAGTTAATACCAACAACGAGAAGACAACCAATGCCGATAATGCCAAGAAAACCTGTAAAACGAAGGTTTGTGTCATCCACTTTGGATATAAGTGCTCCAGAACCAAGAAAAAGAAACAAATCTGTTACAGGTACAGGTTTAATGAAGAAACTATATAACACAAATGTGATTTATTACAATAATATCAATAAATTGGTGGATAGAATGAAACTAATACATGAAGCTAAAGAAGCGGGTCATACTGGATTGGAAAACGAATGGGTGGCTTTAGTGGATGAACTCCGAAACCGTGGGGTAATCTCATAAAAATGCGTTACTCCCTAGATTACTATTCAGTTGCACCATGAGTGTCGACAAGTTCGGACGTTACTCCTCGGATGGGTTGTATTACGCAAATAATTTAAAAAGAGGTGCTGGTTTACCACAAACACCTGATGGGGATTATGATATAACTAATAAAAGGTTAAAAAACATAAAAGATCCCACAGATGAAAACGATGCAATAAATTTAAAAGTATTAAAAGAAAAGATATCACCAACATTAAGACTACAGAAAAACACATATGACGCAGGTAATCATAGAATTGTCAATGTTGGTAAGCCAAATCAAAACGCTGATGCAATAAACAAAGGTTATTTATCATCAGAATTAAAAAATACGTTAAAATTCAATGGAAAAACGTATACTGCTGAAAATAAACGTATATCCAACGTAGATGACCCTAAAGATGCAAAAGACAGCGTAAATAGACGCTATTTACATTCATTAATACCTGAAAAGACAAAAGATGGTTTTTCTTTTTATAAATTTGTTATTAACGATATAGGTTATCCGAAAAATGAAAATGATGCTGTAAATTTAAAATATATAAAAGATCATTGTATTACACGTGATGTAGGAGTTATTGATTGTCTAGGTAATTGTTTAGCGAATGTTAAAGATGGTTCGGCACCATCAGATGATGCAACAGTGGGTCAAATGAAGGAAACTTTAAAGCAAGAAACATCTGGATTTGTAAAACAGGATCAAGTAGTATCACGGTCGGGTGATGTGTTTGTACAAGGAAATGAAAAGTTTATTTTACTTGAACAAAAAAATAATGTTTGGGATTGCAAAGACATGAAATTATCAAATGCGCAATTAGCTACAGATGCTCATGATGTTCCGATTTTATCACAAGTTTTACATACTAATCCAAACAATTATCATAGAAGTTGGTTGGGTACAAATAGAAGAATAATTAACATATTTCCAGGTATCGATGATTACGATTGTGTTGTAGTAAAACAATCTTTAATATTAGACAAACCAGGAGGTAGTACTTTCAATGCGAAAAATAAGAAAATAGGTAATTTGGCACAAGGAACAGATCCAAAGGATGCTGCAACTGTAGGACAAACATTACAATATGATAGTGCAAATCAAGAGTTTATTTATAATACCAAAAGATTTAAATTAATGGATGTAAATGATTATCAAAATATATTAATTGCAGATCCAAATTCATTTAGCGGATTTAGAAAATTGTCTGGTGAGGAATTTATTCATAAAAATCATGTATTTAGAAATGAAGCAGACAGATCATTAATTAGTGCAGATTTAAAATATTTTAAATGTCCCGGGAATGATGCAAATGTAACTGATGAAGACTAAGAATTTGTATAAAAACTGATATGGGTTAGAAATCGGGACTAATATTATAAAAATGGGTTACACTCTAGAATGTTATTCAGTTGCACCATGAGTGTTGACAAGTTCGGACGGTATTCATCGGATGGATTATATTACTTTAATACTTTAAAAAGAGGTGTTGGATTACCACAAACACCTGATGGAGATTATGATATTAGTAACAAACGGTTAAAAACATTAATGATCCCACAGATGAAAATGATGCGATAAATTTAAAAGTATTAAAAAAAGAGATATTACCAACACTGAAATTAGACAAAAACACATATAACGCGGGTAATCATAGAATTTCCAACGTTGGTAAGCCAAATCAAAACGCTGATGCAATAAACAGAGGTTATTTATCATCGGAATTAAAGAATACGTTAAAATTTAATGGAAAAACGTATAATGCTGAAAATCGGCGTATATCCAACGTAGCAGACCCTGTAGATGAAAAAGACAGCATAAATAGACGCTATTTACATTCTATAATACCTGAAAAGACAAAAGATGGGTTTTCTTTTTATAAATTTGTTATTAACGATATAGGTTATCCAAAAAATGAAAATGATGCTGTAAATTTAAAATACATCAAAGATCATTGTATTACACGTGATGTAGGAGTTATTGACTGTCTTGGTAATTGTTTAGCGAATGTAAAAGATGGTTTTGCACCATTAGATGGTGCAACGGTGGGTCAAATGAAGGAAACTTTAAAACAAGAAACCTCCGGTTTTGTGAAACAAAACCAAGTAGTAACACGTCAAGGAGATGTATTTGTACAAGGAAATAAAAAGTTTACTTTACTTGAAGAAAACAATTATGTTTGGGATGGTAAAGGAAAGTTATTGACAAATTTAGGTATTGGTCAAAAGCCTGGTGATGCTGTTACTTATGAACAGATAATACAATTAGAGCCAACTGGAAAAAAATGGTGGAATTGTGATAACAAACGATTAACAAATGTTGCAGACCCTGATTATACCGATAACGCTGTAACTGTTAATTTTCTTGTTAAAGTAATAGGTAATTTATTATTTGATATGCATAATTATATTGTAGCAGGACAACATAAACCTATTGACGAAAAAATGAGAAATACATGGATTAAACAAGAAATTCTTTATAAATATTTTTTTAATCATAACACACAAAAGTTTAGATCATCAGATTGGGGTACTTTTGATATTTAATTAAATAACACCATATATTACATCATTTATGTGCAACCTGTCATAGAGGTAACACATGGGTTACGCTTTTCGAATATAAAAGACAATCATGGCGTTTCATTACACCAGTCCATATCGTGACACTATACGGAAAGGAGGCGGTATCACGTCCACAGCGGTTTCTCTGTTAAGTAAAGCTTTAAATCGTATTCCAGTAGGATCTATCGTAAACAGAGCAATAGACGCTTTACCATACGAATTTCACATACCGGGAGGTTATCAGTACTGCGGACCAGGAACTAAATTGCAAAAACGACTGGAAAGAGGTGATCCAGGCATAAATAAGTTAGATCAGGCTTGTAAAGAACACGATATCGCATATTCCACATTTACCGATTCAAAAAATAGGTCAATCGCTGATAAAAAGCTAGCAAATATAGCTTGGCAACGAGTAAAGTCTAGTGACGCTAGTATTGCGGAAAAAGCAGCAGCTTTAGCGGTAACAGCAGGTATGAAGGCTAAAACAGCGGTAGGAGGTGGAAAAAGGAGGGGTAGGAATAAAAAAGGATCAACCATGAAGAAACATGGTGGTAATATTAGACTAAAAAGACGTTCTACGAAGAAAAATAATAAAAAACCAACAATATGGTCAATGGTAAAAAACGGGGCAGGTCTATACCTAAGACCGTATCGTGCATATTAAATAAAAGAAATCAATTAGTTATACCACATAAAGCGTTGACTAATGTTGAATTATTCAAATATATTTCCTGTTTAAAAATACCATTTTTCCGCGGAGTATTTATGAAAGACAGTTTACCAAAGAAAATATGGAAAAATGAGACTGGAATCGTAAATTTGGATAATACTGAAGGGCCCGGCACCCATTGGGTGTGTTATAAGAAACTAAATAGTAATGTATATTATTTTGATAGTTTTGGAAATTTGCCACCACCTAAAGAACTTGAACATTACTTTAAATCTGCTAAAAACATATATAACAACTATAAAAGAGAACAACCTGATAATACTTCAATATGCGGCCATTTATGTTTGGAATTCCTAGCTAAAAGTATCAGTCACTATTGAGATGTCTTCCTATACGGTATCATTAACAGGAAAATCGTCCACTTTACGAAGTATCCTTTTTCCAGCGTTACGCTTGCAAAAAGGAAGATTTTGGGAGGCAGCACTGTTGGATTTTACAACTTACAACTCTATTCCCAATGTTACGGAAGGTAAAAATAACTTATTGCATTATTATAAAGGAAAAGATGCCAGTGGGAAGTTTACAGACTTAGAAGTTTGCACTCTACCCACAGGTTCTTATGAAATTGATCATATTAATGAATTTTTGCAAAATAAAATGGGAAAAGACAATATAACGCTAAAAGGTAATAACAATACAATGAAAGCTGAGCTTACTTCAAAATATTATATAGATTTCAGTAAGTCAGACTCAATTGGTGATTTATTAGGATTTCCCAAAGGTGGAGCAATTTTAGAACCAAATAAAACACATTCCGGTAAACAAACTGTAACAATATTAAAAGTCAATAGTATAGACATAACTTGTAATATTATACAAGGAGCTTACAGAGATGGAGCAAATACTCATATAATACATACTTTTTACCCCAGTGTACCACCTGGATTTAAAATTGTTGAAAAGCCGCAAAACCTGGTATATCTACCGTTGAACACCACTTTCATTTCAGACATCGTGTTGAACGTATTGGATCAAGACGGTAACTTGATACAAATGGGAATTTTGATTTTCACATTCCGTTACGTTTGTTGCTTGGTTTCGCTGAAGATTTTAGAAAAATAATATTAAACGTTAAACAAGAATTAGTTTTGTTGAGATATTCAAACGATAAAGACATTATTAAAGCTCCAGACGGTACAACGGATGCAACTTTAGAATGGAAATTAACATTAGAAAAAATTGTATGGAGAGTTCCACATGTAAAATTAGCTGACGAGCATAGAATGCTACTATTAAGAAAGTTAAAGGCTGATCGTGATATTGTAATTCCTTTTAGAAGTTGGGAATTTCATGAACATCCCAGCTTGCCAACTACGGATCGACACACTTGGACAGTTAAAACATCTAATTATGTGGAACGAGCCAGGTATATTATATTTGGTTTACAAACAGGCAGAAGAGACACCATCACCAAACATGCAGGCCAATTTGATCATTGCAACTTGAAAAATATTAAAGTTTATTTAAATTCACAATTTTTTCCATACGATAATTTAAATGTGTCATTCGCTAATAAAAAGTACAGCATATTGTACGATATGTATGCAAGATTCCAAAGTTCATATTATGGTAAAACGAATGCACCTTTACTATCACCAGAAAAATACTTAGATGGTTACCCTATAGTTGTAATCGATTGTTCTAAACAAAATGAATCGGTAAAATCATCAAGTGTAAATATAAAAATAGAAATGGAATTCAACGCGCCTATACCGGCTAATACAACTGCATACTGTTTAATTCTACATGATAAAATCGTAACATACACACCTTTAACTGGAATTGTTAAAAATGTATTGTAAAAGACCGGTTTTCCTACATTCCAATGCATTCCGCGAGTATAAAAGCAGAGCGTTCAGCTCGCTCCTCATCAGTTTGTTGCCTGTTGTTGTATGGGTAGCATCTTATTCAATATGGCTTCTCCTAGTGGTACACAAGAAAATGTAGTAGATATTGAGAAGGAGATATCCGACTTTTTAGATCTTCAAGGTCAACCGGAGGGAGATGAACACAACGCTTGCGGACAACTCCACGCCAGTAATAATGTTGAGGAAAAAGGTAAAAGAAGAAAGAATGCACACAAGAGGAAAAGGGATATTGAAGATAATATTTCTCCTAACATATTAAGTGAGGTATTCTTGCGAATATTTTACCCAATCTCTTCCAGTTTGGACAAAAGTGTTTTAATCGGTGTTATGAAATCTACAGATTATTCCCCTACTGTAATTTTAACTCATGGACCCAAAATGATTTTGTTTACGGACACTGCTTGGGAATCGTTTATGAAACACTTGCATCTGCTAGAATGCTATTTAAGTAGTAACATGTTTGGAAGAAAGACAAGAGTAGGCCTTTTGGATTCAAATGTGGAAATCGATATTGTTAAACATCGTGGTGATCATCAGTTGCGGTTTAGAGACACAACAAGACATGATAACAAGATTCAACTTAATCGAGAAGAGTTTTTTATTCTAACTTGTGCAACTGAACCAATAACGAGATACTTGAGACAACTGGTGTTTTCAAGTTCAATTATTAAAGATTATCTGGAAGACACTTTGGACAAACAACCGGACGCACCTATATTGTACGGACCTGTAGATACTTCTATATTCAATAGGGTTCCTCATGAAGTACAAATGTGGAGACAATTGGAAAAGTACGCTCAACTACATAAGAAATCAGTAAAACGTGAAAAAGAGGAAGAAGAAGGAGGAGAAGAATCAAGTGCTAGTGATGAAAATGAAAACAAGGAAAATGTAAAGATGGAAACCTAAATGACAATTAACTACACAGTAATGGTTAATTTTTAAAACAATATCAAACACTTTGTGGGGTTAGGCCTACCGGGGACGGTGCCCACGTTAAATATACACCAACGCGCCAACAACTGTACGGCCGGGTATAAAAGTCGTACCTACCGTGGTGTGGAAATCAGTTGACCTTTGGACTTCGTCATGAGCAGACGAGTGATCTTCGCAATGGACAAGGAAGAAGAACAAGTAAAGTCCAAACCTGGTATAATTGAGTTCCAAGCGTTTCGGGGTAATGATGATAGATTTATCATAAAAGAACTTGTGTTTTTCGACATCAATACAAGTGTTCCTTATTCGTTTTTATTTAAACCACCATGTTCTTATTCATCTTTAACTAGTAAAGCCGCTACTACCAACAGATGGATTTCAAAACACTTCCATCATATCGATTGGTATGATGGTTTTACAAGTTACACGGACTTGTATCACATTATGCATCACTTTTCAGACAAGTTTACCAATATTTACACAAAGGGGCTGGAAAAGAAAAGATGGATCGAAGGATTTACTCATGTTCCGGTTAATGATGTGGATTTGGATAAAAACTACAAGTATACGATGGAAAATGTTTGTATTTGTACTAAAAGTCCAGAACATGAAAAAGATAGACATTGCGCTTTAAAAAACGCCTATAAACTCGCATCTTACCTTCAAAGTGGGGAAATGGGGAGTGGTGGGGGTAACGGGGGTTATATAAGTGAGGAGCAGACCGGGACCTGGCATGAGTATTACTCGAGATTCCGAGACGACAACATCTCCCAGCAAGAAGACGAAGAAGACGATCTATAACTTGACCATGGCATCTCACCAGTTCCTGCAAACTTTGGTTGAGCAGTTCAATGCTCACTCCAAATCTACCATACTACCCGTCAAGAAGTGTTCCGAACTTAAAGACGAGAAGCACTACATTATCCACGCCATGAAGAAGATGGAGACTACAGTTGGAGAGGCCATCTGCTGCAGTCTTAGCGAGGCACCATTCACTCCGGGGGATGAGCCCAAGTTCCAAGTCTACCTGCCGAAACGGTTCGTCCATCTCCTCCAGAACGAGGATCTGCGCTCCATCCAACCCGGCTGTCTCTACCTGGTTTCCCACGGTTGCACGGGTAGCAATTCCACCGAGTTGACCATCCACATCGCCGACAAGCAGCAGTGTTAGATTTAAGTTTTACTGTTGTACATATGTTATTGTAATGTTTTATAAATAAATAAACCATAAAAGACAAAAAAAAAAGAATACAAAAGACGAAAAATGCAACATATCAATATGTGAAGTTTGTCACATATTGATATGTTGCATTTTTTTTTAAACTTCGCGGGTGACCTTGACCTTTGACCTTTGCATTTCACAGTTACCCCCACCACCACGCTACAAGTCAAACCTGCTTGAATGCAAAACACCCCCACCACTTTTTCATATACCTCCAAGTGCTGTGCCTCGTCTTCATTTCAACTCCAGCAGCCAACCGAACAACATCAGTATGTCTCTGAACGTAAGCTGTGCCAGCTATGAGGAGGTGACGATCAAAACGCAACAGGAGCTGAACGACTTGTACAAGGAGTTGCAGCTGATGGTGGCAAGAGGCTACCGTATAAACGTGCAAGTCTACGCTTGCAATATACGGAATCTTCGGCAGCCGAAGGAAGAGCCTGGACATTCCTCTTCAACGACAGCTTCCTCACCGGCGTCGATGAAGACCGAACCAGACAACTTGGATTACTTCAGCTGACTAGCGGTTGTCTTCCTTGTCCTTACAATTGTAGAATATGTTTATTTCTTCATTATATTAAAGAAGTAAAAAGAGCAAAGCCACCTATCTTGTTACTGACATATATGCTCAGTAACAAGATAGGGTTTTTTTTAAACACAATTTGAATGACCTTGAAACTTCCCCCTCCACTGATTCGCTACCCCCACCACTTCACTGTTGATATACATGAGACAACATAAATAGATACCTCATTCCTTCTTCAACAGCCAAACCTACAACATCAACAATGGCTAACCTACCAACAGATGAAAGATGTCCTCACGCATGCTGTGACTTCGTACACGAGTTAGAGAAGAGGATGCAAGAGAGGGCAATAAGAAGAAAGCAGATCCACTCAGAAAATATCATGATAGTAAACGGCTATCTTTTGTTGTTCGGCCTTATCATGGTTGTACTGTTCATACTGTACGGCATAGTTACATGTGTCGGCAAGGTTGCAGAAGAAAACGCTCGCCACCATCAGTTGGAAGATTTCAATGTTACTTTCTAGGTTTTCCTTTTTTAAAACTCCATTTGGATGACCTTGAACTTTCCCCCTCCACTCCTTCCTTTTTAAAACCCAATTTAAATGACCTTGAAATTTCCCCCTCTACTTTTCGATAATGTTACAACTGACTGCAGCTCACCTCATTCCTTGCTTAGCTGCCATGGCGGAAGGAACTCTTTCTCAAGTTGACTCCACTACGGACGAAGCATTTCCCTTGCGGTGGACTGTTCATTTACAGGATGCGACAGAAGTGGAAGTCTTGTATCAAAAATTACTCAATGTATTCAACGGGAACCCTGGACCTCTTGAATGTAGAATGGATTTGAATTTTGATGCAACCAGGGTCGGCACAGAACCTTCAACTTCAAGCCAGCCTCAGCAACGAGATTTTACACATTTATACACTCCAATATCACCGGAAGGTGTAACTGTCTGCGAGGCTGACTCAACTACACGTTATGTTCAGCCGAAGCCTTGGGTGTTGATTATTAACAATGTGTAAAAAAAGTGGAATTGGTATGTAATAGATTAAAGGAGTTGATGGTACAAGATCCAGGCCTGCGCTTTCAAATAGATATACATTTCATCTGGAGAGCACCTGCGCGGGGCTCTTCGTCTGACAGCTCTCCAAGTACGACGGACGAGGAGGACGACTAGTCATCTTTTTTAAAACTCCGTTTGAATGACCTTGACCTTTCCCCCTCCACTGAGTTTATTTAAGGTGCACTCTCACTGACTCTAGCATCATTTCATCGCGCACCTTCACCGCAGCAACATGGAGAGTCAACTCAACTACTGTTGCGAACAGAAATGTTTTTCATGGCCAAATGACATTGATGTGGTGGATGGCCTGGCTTGTAGAACATGTGAAGCTTTTGGTCAGTGCATGTGTAAGTGCAAGTCTTGGAAGAAGCCGAAACCGAAGTTGAAGACATTCCATGTGTACCAAATGAGAGGGCATAAGTACACTTGTTGCCCTGAACGTTGCATTGAATTCAAACTAAAACAGCTAACTGGCTGCAAATTGTGCAACAATCATTTTGCAGGTTTTTGCAAACATTATTTAGGAGCGTGTCAATACAGATCAACTTGGCATACCGAAGCACTCACTATCAATGAAATCGCTATAGACTCACAAGAGTAGTCTTTCTACTCTTTGACTTTTTTAAAACTCCGTTTGAATGACCTTGAAATTTCCCCCACCACTTCCCCATATATCTAGAGTACGCAGGGCCCGGAGGTCAGTCGCTCGGCGGCTGTCGTAGGATGCACATCCGTGTTGTGCAGTCTGCTGTGCAGTTTTGATTTTAACCAGTTCAAGGTCACCACACTTGAACTCTGGCGAAAATGTCAAGCTGTTAAACACAATCCTAAGCCCCAGGTTCACAGTCAACCTCAAGGTCATCCCACTTTAACATGTAAATTTAAGGTCGCACCAAAACGGTGCTACCTGGCTTGACATTTTCAAGTTTCCCGAGGTCATCGCAGTTTCCCCCACCACTTCCCATATACCTAGAGTGCGCGGGGCCGGACAGTCAGTCGCTCGGTGTCTGTCGTAGGGTGCGCATCGCGGTTACAGTAATGATGAAACGCGGGAGTTGTATCGGTTCAAGGTCACTCGAGCGGTGTCACATGACGGTTTAGGCAGAGTCACGTTGCAAACTTTGAGTTTCTTCGGCACTTTTGCTGTTTCTCGTCTAATTTCGCTCCAAGTCGTCAAGGTCACGGTAACCTGACTAAAACTCGGAGCGTAGTGCGAGAAACAGCAAAAGTGCCTAAAAATTTTAGGTTTCAGCGTGACCTTGACCTTTGTGACATCGATGACGTCATCTTGGTGACGTAAGGGGTGATGACGTCATCGCCACGTCATTTCTGCAACGTCATGGGGTGTGACGTCACAGAATGACGTAATTGGTGATGACGTCATCGATTGCGTCATCGATGACGTCATCGATGACGTCATCGGTGGGGTCATTGACCTTGATGACGTCTTCGCTCAGGTGACCTTGAACTGAGCCAGCTCCCGCGTTTCTCCACTACTCACACTGTCAATAGTGGAATAGCCTTTCCTGAAACCAGCTTGGTACTGACATAATAATTCTTTGTCCGACAGCCATTTATTAAGGGTGCGCTCTACCTCGGTGTCAAAATCGTCGAGCGAGACTGTTAACTGCCGCTGTACGCGGAATGTCACATTTTGGAAAATATATGACGGGTGATTTTAAATTTGGTTACTTTAAGGCAGGGCACGCACTACTTCGGAATCGGCTCGGCTCGGCCGGAATCGGAAATTTGCTTTGCATGTAACCTAATGGATCGGCAAATGCCGATCCGTGCCGTGCCGTCCAGATGTAGTGCGCGCGTCTCCATTACATTACACGCAAAGCAAATTTACTCACCGGGCCGATTCCGGCCGAGCCGAGCCGATTCCGAAGTAGTGCGCGCCCTGCCTAATGCTTTTTTTCGTTTCAGTGCGAAATAGATAGGTGGTCTAACGATGTTCTTGAAATTGACCTTTCGCATCTCCCTTCTTGCATCGTTATCTATACACTTTTTACCAATCTTATTGCAGATTCTTGTTCTTAAGATTATATTGTACTCACGTATCGTCTTATTTTTTTCTAAAAAAATGTTTTTAATACGTTAAAACTTGATACAAAAACGCTTATTTCAACATTATTAGCAAGCACCCTGCTTAGTAATTTGAATTAATATCGAAATTTTAAGACGATAGCGGAGTACAAAATTATATTACGAAAATAATGACACCAAAATATTTTAAATCGGTTTACAACTGGGGCGACAAACACGGAGATTCGAAACCTTTGCATCCGCCCGCGGCAGATGGGTAGAGCGCACTTTTAAGAGTCTGCAGCACCTCCGCATTTTGTATTTGGTATTTTGTCCCATAAGAACAACGTTAAATAAAAAACACTACAGTGAGTTTGTTTTTCGTCCGAAAATTTCAAACTAGATGTCATTTTAAGTGTTACCATAGTATCTTTCATTTGAAGTGATATAAAATTGATAAAAAATATCGATTTAAATTACTAATAAAATATAAATATATATTAACACCATTTTAAAACAATGTTAAACAATTTGTAGTAGGTTTATTGAAAATTTATCCACGTCATATGAACCGCCATACCACCATGGTGAACATATTTTTGATTCACAAGAATCCAAAGCAAGATTATCGAGATAAAGTAGACACCTAACAGTAATATTTTTAACTCAACATTTTTCTTATGGTATGGTACTAAAAATCCAAGATGGCTGGGGTACTGCAGACTCTTAATTTCTTATCAATACTACACGAACATTATTTTAATTTAATTGCCAATAAATTCACACACGCTCAACAAGAAAATGTCTGAAACTTGACATTCCGCAGCTCCGACTAACTAAAACTGTAACATCATACCTTGTAAATTGTATACATTTTTTATATAAAATCAGCCAGTCAGCCCTGGACACTACACTTACCAATTTAAAAAATAAGGTAATAAAATGGCTGTAACCAAATCCATTTGATTCTTCTGCTGGATTTATGAACAGTAATTTAGATATAGTGTTTTGAGTTCTGTGCAATATTAATATAAGTATTTCAATTTTGACGTATTTTTTTGTATGACAATGCCCATTTCTTGTAAAGGATCAAAGGCAAATAAATTATATCAATTTAATTTGAATCCTCAAACGTTAATTAAAATCCGTCAAAAAAACTAATTATGGAGAACGAAAGAAACCCCAACGTCTATTTTTAAATAGATAACTTGTTACTGCTCTGTATTTAAATTTGATTTAAAATATTTATTTTCTAAAAAAATAAAACAAAAAAACAATCTAACAACTAATCTCATACCACAAAACCTACTCATAAACATGTGTATGAATATCGTAATACTTTAAACCATTAACGAAATCTAAGACAAAGTGATTACCCCAGTCAATAACTTCATAATGTATAATATTGCAACTAAACTGTAATTTAACTTCAATTCAAGTTAATGTAATTAACTGATTGTTTTATTGATCTAGAGATTTAAAGTTCAAGCTAAAGTTGAAATATGATTAGAAGTGCGCGGCGGTGACGACTGCCGCGGAAGCGCCTGCAACGTGAGCGAGGCAACCTACCTACTCGCATCATGCGGGTTTGGACTCAGACTGTACACCTGGTAGTTGTGAGACCTGGTAGAAGTGAGGCGCTCGCTTTATTTATATCAAAGACCTGGTAGTTGTGATCCCTGGAAGTTTTGATGCCTGGAAGTTATGATTTCTTATAATTTTGTATTGAAATAATCAGACCTGGGAGAAGTGATACCTGGTAGTAGTGAGGTTGTTAATATTTATTAAATTTTAGCGACCTGGAAGTTATGAAACCTGGAAGTAATGAAACGCTCCCCAACGTCCATTGGCCATTTTCATAATATTTTTTTAGGTTTATTATTAAAAAAAAACATGCAATAGGCCTTGCGAAAATTTTCACGATAAATATTTGAAATATCTTTCAAAACATCATAAAAATATAAAACTTCAAAATTGAAATACTTTAACTAACTTTTTAAACAATCGTTTGCTTACACATTATGCATAAAATATAATACAGTATGTTGTAACTTTTGAAAATTACAACTCACTTTTGCACACACATCAAAAAATGTTACTAAGGTTTCAAAGTTAGTTTTTGAAATATCGGAATCATGTAAGTAACTATTAACAATGAATAATGATAGAAGTTTGGCGTTAGGCTACGGCCACACATGGCGACTTAGTCGCCGCGACACAAACGCCGCGACAAAGAAACAAATGTGATACATTGCACGTCGCTGGTCGCCTTGTGTGGCCGCCTTCATTTGATTCAATGTATCACACTTTTTCGGCGTTTGTGTCGCGGCGACTAAGTCGCCATGTGTGGCCGTAGCCTAAGAGTAAGTGTTGCGGTTTTTATTGAAGTGAAAGTGAGAGATTGTGACGAATGAAGTTCCACTTTTTATTCATTATTCAAAGTGAAGATTAATAGTGAAAGAATATATTTCAGCTGAGTTTCCCACTAAGGAGGTATTTCAGTGGGTTTTTCCAACTCAGGTAGAAAAAAACTAATTAAAGAAACAATCAGTTTTAAAATATTTAGCTTAAAACCTTTATCTTCAGTTTGAATCGTAATATGAACAGCAAGTAGCAAATGTAGAAAGTTTATTTTATTTAAAACTTGATAAGCGGATTCGTTCATCTAGTCTGGCCACACAAGTCACATTCTGTTGTTTTGTAGTAGTTTAACATTAATATAGATAAGATAATACGTATTCCTGTCATAAAAAACACGAAAAAACATATTTAAAGTTATGTAATCAACTACATTATTCAGCAGGATTTCATTACTCTTAAAAAGTAAACAAATTGTATGCCTAAAATAAATATTATTTCTATCAGTATTGACAATTAATTATTCCCTCGATTTAAATGGGAAATTTAGATAGTATCAAAGTAGTAACACATTGTCGTTTCTAAAACAATTATGACCTGTCAAATTTTACGTCATGCCCAACGGTATATAGGGAAACCTGACTTCACGCGAGTTAACAGTTGCACCAACGACGTAACAAAGATCAAGAACACCTAAAATAAAATTTAAAACACCCATCTTGCTACCGCAGAAGTATATTATTGCGACATAGGTGCTTCCTTCTTTATTTCTTTTCCTACTTTATTTATTCATTAAATAAAGTATTTAAAAAATTTAAATAAGTATTCCACTGCATCTCATTATCCTATCTTAGTTTGAAGAATAAGAACATAAATTCTGTGGAGCAGCAGAGCACCTGAGTCAGTATGTAAGAAACTAAACACTAAAATAAAATAAAAATATATCTCTAACTTAATAATATATATAAAACCAGCAAGCACAAATTTTTCCTGTTTTTTGCTTAAAGCAGGAAGTACTATTAGAAAGGGAGTGACCTGTTTATAAGCCACTCCCTTTCTATATAACCCATTATAATTTACATCGCCTCCCAGGGATATCCCTCACAGAATTTTAAGTTTTCATGTTAATCTTACGTAAGAAAGGTAATTGAATCGTTGTATTTTGATAGCTTTTATAGGAACAAATGCTATCGAATCAGGAATAACAGATTTTATAGTAATAAAATATGTCATACTCTAATTGGGTTCAGAACTAAACGTTTCGTGGAATTTAGACCAGTGGGCGACCTCTAGTGCGAGTTTGTTCAATGGTACTGCAATTTGATTGTACTTATATTTTTGTAGATGTCTACTGGCTGATTAAACGAGCAGCCTTATAAATATTTAATTCACATTAGTAATAACTAACTAGCACTATTACAACTGTGTTAAAGAAACACCCAAAGAAAACAAATTTTGCTATTTGTAATAAACATTGTAATTAATAGATCAGACTACCTGTATTGACACTCTACTACAGGAGGTTTACTCACCTCAAAGGAGCACACAGTAAATACCATCTCACGCCTAAAGTTTCTCAAATCGACGGGTCGTTTGATGGACAATTTCGATATTTGATGAGGACACTTCATATGTAAAATATAAATTAAATTTCCGATATTTAAAGCAACCTAAATCATTTGATGTATCGTTACAGAAATTTCTTACTTGGTTATGTTTCAGTTTTTAAGTTAAATATGACTATTTGAAAATTACATTTGTTTTAGACGTCTTAATTATAAACCACAAACAAGGTAAAAATTATACGTCATAAATAATTACTACTAACTCGTAACATATTCTTGGTTAGTTTTCTGAATTCTCATGTCGAAAAATTAAATTATTATTTGTAAATATAAGTAAACAATTGAAAAGTTCAATATTAAAATTTATTATGATCCTTTTTGTCACTTTAAAATTAGTGTGGCTCTATAAACAAAGTTTCAAATAGACTCAGAATAAGAACGAAACATGAATGAAAATTTCTAATACACTGGAATCCGGAACTATTTCAGTGTAAGAACTAACAGAAGATTAACAGAAGCGGAAATTATGGATTGTGAACATTCGTATTTCTTCGGTTTCTGATAATTAAAAGAAACTTAAACATGAAGATAGCTATGGATTTCCTAAAATTGTTTCAAGAAATTTTGTATTATAGTGATTGTGTTTCATAATGGAAAGCTATTAGACCCTTAATAGTCTTTGATAAGGAAAGCAATTAACTCATATTTAATTGTTTATTGCTCCATTTGCTATTTATTATATATTTTAAAATTACCCGAAACTGCAAGACTAATCGTAGGAAAGCAATTAACTCATATTTAATTTTTTATTGTTCCATTTGCTATTTATTATATATTTTAAAATTATCCGAAACTGCAAGACTAATCGTATATAAATTTATGCAAGACCTCATATAAATTTTGGTAAAATGTTAATACCAGATTGAAGGAGAATCTTGGATAAAACACCGTCTTATCTATCACATTTAAACATAATAATTTTGATTTAAACAAATAATTGAGGTTGTTTAAGGAAATACAGTAGAGTTTAATAAACTCGTACAAATGTTCAATTGATGATGTCCGGGTTTGTGAAAATTCTGGGATAACGGATAGGGAATAATCCGAAATTCCAGATAACATAAGAAAAAGTATGTAGTATACGTTTTTCCTATAACAAACATTTATTTAATGCTAAATGCATATATTAAAAAACGCACAACTTAAATCTTATACGTTAAAACTAACTTAAATAAATAACCACAGCACCATATTGTGCTCTGACCGATACCATGGCTTAGCGCCTTGAAACCCAGGACACTTTACTGCTCTGGGACAGACTTTCCGAGATATCCGGAGTTCCGGGTTATTGGACACTCTACTTCACAAATTCATGTGAAAATGTCCATTTTTTAGAAACACACGGGATGAAAGTTGGACTTGGACTAGTATAACTTATGTTTTGGTTTAATGTGCTCTTACGGAGGAGATCTCAGAGGCATCTCAGTGCAAGCAACGCACCCACTACACCAATGACAAAAGTTGACCAGGGTTACAAGTTGTTATTGGTGGATAAGGAGACCCCGGCCGAACAATTAAGCATGTCTGCCTCTAATGGACAGTTTGTGCAAGCCGCCGGAAACACGGGATTTTGAAGCAAGAGAAAGGGTGAGAGATGGGACATCCGAAGGCCGTTTGACCATTCCGAGGGCGAACTCCCGTGCTCATGTGACAACTGATTTTCAGGCTCAAACAGGCCGACCCCGCTCTGCCCTGTAAATAGCCAACCAACCGACTGTCCATTCATGTTCCCCAGAACAAGAATTGTTCACGAGGGAAGGGAAATTGTCATAGTGGACAGCCAACAGACTTACCACATTTTTTGACAATTTTGTTTTCTGTACCCAATGTCAACTCTCAACTAGCATTTAAACCAGTTTTAAAGTTGTCCTAGAACAGCGTTATATGCTTCACTTATAAGTTCCGTGCTGTGAAATTAGTCCTACATTCATGGCCAGGACCCGGTAAAAATCCCTTGCCCCCCCCCCCCCAATGTTTTCAGAGGAGACGTTGGCCCAAAGTGGAGCCACCAGGGTGATCCTTTCTTCTTCGAAATGACTGCAAAAAAGTAAGCATGATGCACGCCATCTTCATTGAGACAAGTACAAGTAATATAGTGTGTGTTCTAAAACTAATTGTGAGCATTTTGAGTAATCCAAGTTTAAAAAATATTGTATATATGTAACAACCCTAAACTAAAGCACAAAAATAAAAACAATCCATATTGCATTGGAATTGCAATCTATAGAAAAGTGTCAAAATATTATAAAAGCCTTTAAAACTTGCAATCACTTTTGAGAATTTATATGAAGGAAATGCTAAAGGCTCAACGTCTCAGACGCTAGTGTTCATGGGACTCTAAAGTTTATAAAATTCAGCGTAAGAAATACGCATACTAAATTATTATTTAAATTCATTAAAAAATATTACACCATTAGGAACATAAACAGTGTGATATAGAAAACATCTTGTGCATATCACTTACACTCTTTTTTTCATTATTCGATTTTCATAGAATACCAATTGTGTGGTATTCATTACTTTTGTAATAATTGCTGTATTAGTGTTAGTGTGAAATGCTTTGATGTGTTTGGTTATTAGAAACACAAAACTTTATTCCACCATTTTGCTAATAAGGAATTATTGTTAAGAGGTTATTTTCTGATGGTTTTCAGCTTTGTTGCATTGTTAGAGCCTCCCCCACTCACCTAATTTCTCGGCGGGTTTGTCTCCCTGGTATTGTATGAGGCCTTTACCATAACAGTAGGTCCTTTTCCGTCTTCACCTGTAAAGCCCTAGAAATGATTCCTTCGGACATTCATATCACCATGAAGAAATTTAATTAGAGTACTCATTAGCTATTTTAATTTAGAATTTAACTATTAGTATGACTAATGCATATTACTGGCCATTTTTCTATTGCTTATTTCTTCCAAATTCCAAGACCGAAGTCAAGGATTGGGTTCCCCTGGTGACGACCGGTACCTGACCTTTCGGCATACCCGGTCGGTCTGAAGGGAAACCCCCCAGACAGGGAACTTATGGAACCATTAGAAACAATCCCAAATCACATTAAGGCGGACTAGACCCCCACAAAACCCGGAATTCACCAGGCCTGTGGTACTCAACCGGCGGTGAACCCAAATTGACCATCCGCTGTGAGTGACAGTGGCAGCACTACCCATGCTACTTCTCAACTTTCGTCTGTGAGCAACGCCCGCAGATGAGGCTGGAGGGCCCCCCACAGCCGAAGCTGTGTGCCGAGCATACCGACAATCTCTACCCCCTCGAGTCCAACCCAATATACGGAATGGCCGAAGCCAGGGGCTTGAACCGGATCCCGAGGTCCCCATTTTAGGTTTTACTTGGGTCATGGGTGGTTACCAAGCGGAATAACTAGGTCACTGGAAACCCGCACGCCAAAGGCGCCGGCTACACTGCAACCGCACCCGAAGGCACGGAAGCCCCAGATCCCCGAATCCTGACTCATTACCTCCCTTTTGGGGGGAGCTGGAGTGAGACACCCAGTAAGCGCGCGATTGACACAAGGCCACTCCGCCAGGGCTCGGAACAGCCGAAGCTGCCCTACTTCGGTTGATAAAGGGAGCCACGCCCGTTACCCAACTCGGTACTTTGAGCTGGGATTGGGTAGTGAACTTCCCAGTTCTAGGGGTGCAGGCCCTGAAGTACAACATACATCCCCATCATATTACTGGCCACCATGAAAATGACAGAATTTAATATTATTTTCATGTTTTGAAGTAAAGTAAATTAAAACTGCCAGCATGAGACTGACTGACTCCGCCTCCAATATACCCTTCATACAATGTGCACATACCCATACTCACACAGACTTCTATCGGCCCTTTGTATCGTATTACTCTCGATAAATGCAAGCAGTGCTTCTGAGTTTTGCTTCCCCAATTTCAAAAACCACTTTTTGACTTGGTTTTTATAGGCTTCTGGAGTAAAGGAGTATTTTTTTTAATTTTGGTAAGTTTCTGTATAGTAAATGTGAGATGTAAAATGACTTTGTTTCTGAGTAGGATCCGTACAGTCGTGGCATCTGGATTCCCACATCCACCGAGGCGCAGAGACTATGCAGCAAAACATTAAAACTCATTTTGTGCACATCTTAAATTTTTATTCAATTGGTTTTTGTTACTTTTCAAATAGGAAGCTGTTAAACTGATAAATGTAGGATATTAATTAATTCTGTTTACGGAAGGTCATTGCTATTTTAAAATGTCTGCTTTATTTTACATGTAACCAGCGCTTACGTTCCATCTCTATCTTGTTTTACTACAATTTTTATTTGTTGTAATTAATAAAAAAGGTTTTGGCTATTAGTGGAAGCCTAATCCATGCTTAGATGTCTTATAAAATATAAAAACATATTCAAATTTCAAACTGTACATTTTGTTAAATATTAGAATTAATGTTGAGGCACCGACTTCCACAGCAGTATAATTAGTTGTTCAATTTGAAACTGAGGTAGTTTTAGTAACGAAAAGTTACAAGATTTTGTGATATTTCTAAATAGGAATTAAGTTGTGTACCATTAATACCATTGTGAAATCAAAGCAGTAAATTTTATCACATAAGCAAGTAATGATTCTTTTTGTGAGAGGAAAATCTATAATAAAGAGAAGTATTATTTTATGTTGTAGAAAAGTATTGACTAAGAAAAAAATACGTGATGCAGAAAGATTTTACATGATATTAACAAAAACCGTTTTATTTATAAATCAAAAATTGCAAAATTTCTTTATTGAGTAATCTGTATGAAAAAAATGCAATACCCTTACATTGCATGTAAATTTTTTCTTCCATATAAAAGAATATTCTACTGAATAGAACAAAACTTTCCAAAAGCTAAGCAATATTAAGTCAACCAAAATTCAGGGCAGGTTAATGAATAGCTGTATGATGCAGGGACATCGTTGGTGCCTCGGGGGTGTTAGTAGAGGGTGGGGTTGTTTGATAGAGGCGTGTGGGAGGCTGGAGGTTGGCGGTATTACAGCTATAAACATCTCGGGGCCACGTCAGCTACAGTTTGGTTACCGCCAACTCAGCCCATCTCCCGCCAAACCTAGTTACCTGCTTTGTTGACATTGATTTTTAATGTTCAATTCAACCTACATTATAGGCCACATCAGTTTTGGGGCTACTCCTAAAATTTTGTTAAGAAAATACAACTGGATTATTAAGAATTAATTAATAGTGCACCAAACAACACATTTTGTCGGTAGCGATTACCTGGGTTCGAATCCTTGTTTCGCTCAAAAGATTTTCAGCGTACTGATAGCAGCTGTAACGGCACTCAGCCATGAAGTAGCTACCTACTTGGTCCAATACAACGAGGTTAACCTATATATAGAGTGCTGCAATGGGGAAGGTTGTCCCCTTTTAAATGGCGCCATTTTAACCACCTTTCCCGCAGTTTTCTCTGTAACCAATCCTTTGCTTACATTTTCCCATTCGTTATTTGTAATTTTACCCACACCTATTTGACGTTTCTATGCTAACCAAACTCAATAGCCTGATCACAGACCATAAAATCAAGGTTGTTTTATTTATTTATTTGCATCAACGGACAAACCATTTTACAGAAATCAAAGGGAAAGAAAGTGATGGCCTTATTTCTAACAATATCATAACATTGGATATTACATACACAAATAATACATGCAATAATATCATAATCAACAAATCATAATACCTAATGTGAGAGCTAGCCAAGAGAAACATGCAAGATTGTAAGGAATACACAGAAAATGACAGTTATAAGCGTGCTATTTTACAAAGAAAGTAACTTGTATGAAAATTGAATTAAGAATACATTGTAATGAGACATTATAACTAAATAACAACTATATACACTGTGTTGTTTTTAAAAACAAATAACAAAACAACAAATAATCGGATGTTTTAATTGTATAATTTGTGATTTTTGAAGCTTGTTGCGACCAATCGGAGCAACTAAAAATGGTAACCAACGAAAGAGAGGTAAAGTGTGGAATGGCTGCCAAAAAAAGCGGGAATTGTGGGTGAAATGGCACAAATAAAAAGGCAACAAAAATTAACACGTGTTTATAACTGTGTATTTAATTTGAGATCGTTAGTCCACTACGATCCTCAAGCATATGTGAAGCCTCAGTATTTGTAGATGTAGTTAAAGTGAAAAAAATTTTTGTAAAACTTTTTTATTTTTCGTAAAAAATAACTCTTTAACAAAAGTATCCTATAATACTATATATACCTCCAAGAATATGTGTAAAAAGTTTCATGGTAATTCGTTGAGTAGTTTTTGCGTGAAAGCATAACAAACATCCACGCTTTCACGTTTATAATATTAGTAAGGATTGCCCATAGAAAGCTTGTTTTCATTACACCTGTCTACGTGTTGTTTTCACTACTTGTATACTGAGCGTAGGCCATCTTTCAACTTGAACGTAACGACAACAATAACACCGGGCATATATCACTGTTGAACATCAGTTTCTTGACAAGTAATGCTTTGTTCCTCGTTTAAGGCATTGTAAAGCGCACAGGTTGCTGATATGGCTCCCAGCCGTTAGAACAAGCGCGTTGTAAAAATTACTTCTAAAACCGTAGTAAGGTCGTTTTTGAAAGTGTGGACTTTCTTCTTGAGTTTTAGTGACTGTACAAAATAACATTATAACTTATAACATTGTTATAATGGCTTTGTATTGAGTTGGATCATTAGAAAATTAGGAACACATTAGCGGTTGATTTAAAGGTCATAACTTCTAGCTATTGACGGGTGCTGAACACCTATTCCCTTTTTACCTACCTCAAAACCTTCTATCCTGCTTATATAATGTTTGTTTTCTAAGCTAGAATGCGAATACAATTGAACATATTAAGCTAGACTTTGCAGGAATCTAAAAAAATATAGAAAAGATTGTTAAGTAATTGTTATTTTTTTTAAATAAAGAAGGCTCCGCTACTGGTTTTCGAATTCTCATTTTATTCTTGCAGACGCGGGATTAGTAAGACAAACAAGAGTTCAACCCACTTAAACAAATTCTATTTTTGTTCAGTATTTTTTTATACGTAGAGACTATAGGTAGTTTTTTAAACCTGATTCTTATAAGGAATATTAGAGTGTGGGAGATATTAAACTGTCAAAAATTTTTAACTCGTGACAAACATGTTTGAGTATCAGATTTCCTTAAATAACGTTTTAAATAAGTTATAATGTCCTTCAGTAACTCCTAGTCAGCTGTTATATTTTTAAGCCAAACCTATACTAAGCCTTGTTAAAAAGACAGTTCTAAAATAAGCCAATTAAATAACAACTGTTACCAATTGTATTGTAAAACTGATACACAATTTGTTGTGATATGAAACAACCAGCTGGTATGCATCAGTGAAAAAAAAAAAAAAACAAAAGTCTCCAGCCAAAATCTTAAATGGGATGTTGGCAAGGATAAACAAATACCCGCCACCTTCTTTCCCTAGAAGAATCACGTAAAAAAAGTGAGCCGAGAAAAAAATGTTCATTACTTAGTAATAAAGTGGAGAAAACCTATGTTGTTTTGGCCAAATAATTTGAAAGATTAGTATGTAGGTAAAATGAAAATAAAGCCAAAGAAAATAACAGATATAGTTTTGATTTGTTTGACCTTTCTATACAATGTTTATTGATTTTCGATGGATAAAACTTAACCCAAGATTAAATTTGCTTTTGGAAGAGCTTAAGTGAATTACTAAGCCTGCAAAGCGTAAGATCAAAGATCGAAAATAAGTTTTCCGACGTTAATTTGTAAACAAAGGAAACAAATACCACAGACTTAATCGGGTATTACGTTCCCACTTTGTACGAGTTTAAACTTGTTTCCAAACTTTACGAACCCTAACCTAATTATTATGTTTATACATTTTCAAAGTACACATATTGTTTTTTTCATTATTTGTTATTTAATTAACAGTCTTAATTTAATCTCAGATTTTATCCTTTCATGCATTTATATGGTTTTGTATTATGGTTCATTTATCTGGATATATTTATCAACTATACTCCCATGCAGTTGAAAATTTTTACTTTTGAGTTCCGTGATAGACATGATGTTTTATAAACAATGGAGTATATAACAAAACGATTTGATGTTTAACATTTGTATCCGAAGTCAAATATGTCGTTGCTTTCATATGATTGTCAGGCAATTTGGTTATTAAATTCTTACGTAATTGTTATATTTATTATTGTTGTTATATCTAAAGTATAATTTTCGCATTATCATCCTACTTTGATAGTATTATTTTAATTTTGCTTGTCGTTTCTTTCTGTTATTTCATGAAAATGGTTGTACCGTTTAAATAAATAAATAAATAAAAGTAAATAAATGAGTATCGCTGGTAAAAATGATTGAAAAATTCTGCTATAGTTAGTTATTTACTGTCTACGGAGATTGAAATGATGTATTATCCCCTTTAGCCTCTAAAAAATAAAATTAGTTTCTATTTGAGTATATCATATTTGATTATATTTAATTAGATAGTAAAAGTGTGGATGGAAAATATAGTATTCTAATGTCATTGGTAATTTCAAGGGGTTAGATTAACTTGGTCAGTATTAGCGTTGAATACTAATTTTTTTTATTCTTTTATTCATTCCGGAAAGAATGATTGATATATAACAAGCTCACTTGCTTATGGAAATACCCAACAAAAATACACAATTAAAAAGGCTAGTTAAGGATATAAGTTATTCAACATTAAGTATAAAGGAAAGAAACTAAAAAAGGTTTGTATATTGTTATTTTAATATTAAAAAGTTATCTTTTTACAAGGTGTGCCACAACCTTAAAAAGTGACACTATCACGTATATGTCACACTCGGAAAAGTATAAATAAAACATAAATGGGATTTGAAAAATAATATTTAATGTAGTGTATATTAAATAATATTTACTAGGCCTATATTCTATTCATTATACCAAATTAGGTTAAGTTATATGATTAAATTAGAAAATAATTTTTTTATAATTTAGAAAATTAACGTGAAAATAAAAAAAACATATTTAATGAAATATATTACCCTTGGCACGGAAATAATTATGTATTTCCTTATTAATATCATATAATTTGAACAAAGAGATTTTTAAGCTTCAACAGTAAATACTAAATAGAACGCCTGGGGTGGCAAGTATGTTACAAGCTGTAACTCAGCTTTGTTTTCCAGGCATTAATGTTTGCGAGCATGAAAGCCGATTATGTCAACAGCACTTAGCTCAGAAAAATATTGTTATTCGCTTTTTTGTAAAACCATTGACAGTGCTGAATCTAACCCTTGATGTGTTGTTAAACTCAATTAAATAAACATAATGGGAATTTGCATCTTTTTAAATAATGCCGTAAAATGTTTTATAAAAAATGTTAGATGTGTAATTAAATAACATTCGAGACACTTATAAATACTTTTACTATTATCGTTTACTATCTTTAACTTGACTTATTTACATAAGTTATTGTTTTTATCAACATTTTAAAATCGTAATTGTTAAAATGATACGTATACATTACCCATTAATGTTAATGTGCATAAAAATTTATCATGTAGGGACTACACAATAATTTTATCGAAAGTGTTTGAAAAAATATTATTTTAATGTATAGTTTTATTATTTATTATTGTCAGCTGTAATTTATTATAAGAGCTGGGTAGTAAGAGTATGAGTGGGACAGCTGGGTAGTACCAGTATGAGTGGGACAGCTTGGTAGTAACAGTAGGAGTGGAAGTGCTGGGTAGTAACAGTAGGAATGGGACAGCTAGGTAGTAGCAGTAGGAGTGGAACTGATAGGTAGTAACAGTAGGAGTGGAACTGATAGGTAGTAACATTAGGAGTGGAAGAGCTAGGTAGTAACAGTAGGAATGGGACTGCTAGGTAGTTACAGTAGGAGTGGAACTGATAGGTAGTAACAGTAGGAGTAGAAGAGAGTAGTGTGAAATTGTTGGTGCTGGCCCAGTTCAAGGTCACCTGAGGGATGACGTCATCGAGGTCAATGACCTCACCGATGACGTCATCGATGACGTCATCGATTGCGTCATCGATGACGTCATCACTAATGACGTCATTTCTATGACGTCACACCCATGACGTCACAGAAATGACGTGCTGATGACGTCATCACCCCTTACGTCATCAAAATGACGTCACCGACGCCACTGAGGTCAAGGTCACGCCGAAACTTAAAATTTTTTGGCACTTTTGCCGTTTCTCGCACTACGCTCCGAGTTTCAGTCCGAGTCCCCGTGACCTTGACCACTCGGAGCGAATTTTCGACGAGAAACGGCAAAAGTGCCAAGTTAAACTCGAGTTTCTGACATGACTCAGCCTAAATGGGCAATCGGTTATCCCTCAGGTGACCTTGAACCAGCACAACACCAACAATTTCATATTACTGTGACCTTGAAAACCTAACAACGGAGCGCCGACACCGATGCGCACCCCACGACAGCCACCGAGTGACTGACTGTCAGGCTCTGTGTACTCTAGGTATATGGGGAAGTGGAGGGGGAAATCTCAAGGTCATCCAAATGGAGTTTTAAAAAAGTTGAAGAGTAGAAAGACTACTCTTGTGCTTCCTGGGCGACCTCATCAATTTCTAACGGATCTGTAAACCAATCCGATCTGTAGCGGCAGGAGTCCAGAAAACAGGTGCACCACCCATCAGGTTGTCCGTAGCATTTCCGACAATTGGTAAGATTGGAGAAGTGAAATTTAATACACCGCTGCGGACAACAAGTATAAAAGAATTTGGATTTGTAGATTTTGAAAGTTTGTAGTACCGGTGGTGGCAGCTGTTGGTTCTTGCATCTACACCTGCAACATCCGAAGCATTCACATTGCCGGCAGGCCAGCCCATCCACTTGCCACTTTGGTAAGAGGAAACACTTATCCTCACAGCAATAGGTTGTCCCCGTCTCTTCCTCCCAACGCTTCTTTGCACAATATGTGACGCCTTGTATCTCCAAACACCTATGCTCGCAACATGAGATGCGCTTACTTTCCATAGTTGATGTTGCTTTGACGAGGGAGCACGATGAAGTGATGCTGTGGTCAGTGGGAATGGGGTTTATATAAAGTAAGGTGAGTGGAGGGGGAAAGGTCAAGGTCATCCAAATGGAGTTTTAAAAAAAGAAAAGAGTAGAAAGACTACTCTTGTGTATCTATAGCGATTTCATTGATAGTGAGTGCTTCTGTATGCCAAGTTGATCTGTACTGACAGGCTCCTAAATAATGTTTGCAAAAACCTGCAAAATGATTGTTGCACAATTTGCAGCCAGTTAGCTGTTTTAGTGTGAATTCAATGCAACGTTCAGGGCAACAAGTGTACTTATGCCCTCTCATCTGGTACACATGGAATGTCTTCAACTCTGGTTTCGGCTTCTTCCAAGACTTGCACTTACACATGCATTGACCAAAAGCTTCACATTTTCTACACGCCAGGCCATCCGCAACATCAATGTCATTTGGCCATGAAAAACATTTCCGTTTGCAACAGTAGTTGAGCTGACTCTCCATGTTGCTGTGGTGAAGGTGCGCGATGAAATGATGCTGCAGTCATTGAGAGTGCACCTTAAATAAACTCAGTGGAGGGGGAAAGGTCAAGGCCATCCAAACGGAGTTTTAAAAAAGATAACTAGTCGTCCTCCTCCTCGTCTGTTGTACTTAGAGAGCTGTCAGACGAAGAGCCCCGTGCAGGTGCTCCCCAGATGAAAAACAAATCAATTTTAAAACGAAGACCAGGATCTTGCATCATCAATTCCTTTAATTTGTCACATACTAAGTCGACCTTGTGTAAGGTGTCAACAACAAGCTTCCAATTCGTTGGCTCAATATAACTTGTAGTAGAGTCTGCCTCGCTGATAACCACATCCTCCGGCCGTATTGGAGTGTAAAGATGTGTAAAGTTCTTCGGCTGTAGCTGAGGCTCAGGCTGGCTGGAAGTGGAAGGTTGAGTGTGGACCCCTGTCGCATCGAAATCCATAGTCATTCTACATTCAATGTTGGGGTTTTCGTTTAATACATACACCAATTTCTCATGCAACATATCCACTTCTGCCGAGTCTTGCAGATGAACATTCCAGGAAAATGGCCATTCTTCATCCGTAGTGGAGTCAACTCGAGAAAGAGTGCTGTCCGCCATGATAGCTAAGCAAGGAATGATGTGAGCTACAGACTGTGGTAACAGTATTGAAAAGTAGAGGGGGTAAACCAAAAGTATGTGGAGGGGGTGTTTTCAAGGTCATTTAATTTGGGTTTTAAAAAAAAGGAAATAGTGGAGGGGGAATTCTCAAGGTCATCCAATTTGGGTTTTAAAAAAAAGGAATGAAGGTTACTCCTCTTCAACCTCGTTGTCCCCCACATCCTCATTAGCCTCATCTTCATCGACGTCAGACTCGCCGTAAGGGTAGATCGGGGACATGGGCGAATATTGTGGAGATTGTTGACCGTTGTTATCGTCCCCTTGCATTCTAACTCGGGACCAATCATAATTTAAATTCATTTGTATTATGATCCCAGGGTTGTCCCGCAGTATTTCCTTCATCCGTTCGCAAATCGTTTCCAAATAGTGTACACTATCGATCGACAGTGTCCAACCCGTACTTGTACCGACATCAGTAGTGGAGTCAGCTTGGCTGATGGTGTTGTTGTCTGCCATGGTTGCTTGTCGGACAAGGAATGACGGTTGATGTGATGCTCATGCAGGAACATGGTGAAGTGGTGGGGGTGTGGTGGAGTAGTGGGGGAATTTTCAAGGTCATCCAAACGGAGTTTTAAAAAAGGAAAACCTACAAAGTAACATTGAAACTTTCCAATTGATGGTGGCGAGCGTTTACTTCTGCAACCTTGCCGACACATGTGACTATGCCATACAGTATGAAAAGTACAACCATAATAAGGCCGAACAATAAAAGATAGCCGTTGACTATCATGATATTTTCTGAGTGTATCTGCTTTCTTCGTATCGCCCTCTCCTGCATCCTCTTCTCCAACTCGTGGACGAAGTCACAGCAAACGTGAGGACATGTTTTATCCGTTGGTAGGTTTGCCATTGTTGATGTTGTCGGTTTGGCTGTTGAAGATGGAATGAGGTTTCCAATTGTGATGTGCCATGTACATCAATAGTCAAGTGGTGGGGGTAGCAAAGCAGTGGAGGGGGAAGTTTCAAGGTCATCCAAATTGTGTTTTAAAAAAACCTATCTTGTTACTGAGCTCAAATGTCAGTAACAAGATAGGTGTTTTTGCTCTTTTACTTCTTTAATATAATGAAAAAATATACATATTCTATTATTGTAAGAACAAGGAAGACAACTGCTAGTCAGCTGAAGTAGTCCAAGTTGTCTGGCTCGGTCTTCATCGACGCCGGTGAGGAAGCCGTGGAGGAGTGTCCAGGCTCTTCTTTTGACTGCCGGGTGTTCCGTATGTTGCAAGCGTAAACTTGCACGTTTATACGGTAGCCTCGTGCCACCATGAGCTGCAACTCCTTGTACAAGTCGTTTAGCTCCTGCTGAGTCTTGATGCTCACCTCCTCGTAACTTGCGCAACTGACGTTCAGAGACATCCTGATGTTGCTAGGTCGGCTGCTGGAGTAGAAATGAAGCCGAGGCACAGCGTTTAGAGGTACATGAAAAAGTGGTGGGGGTAATGGTGGTGGGGGTATGGAAGATCCAATTAAACACTTCTAAACTTTTTCCTTTTCATTGATACAGTGGGATGGAACAAATAGCACAGGTGTCCTTGTAGTTTTCAAATCTAAACATCGGTGCTAGAAATCCGAACTGTTTTCTACCACCTTCCTGTACGAACCGTCGAAGGTCTCTGACGGCAGCATTGCCACAAGGCCTACAAAACTTTTCCCCGTCTTGGAACCTATACCAGGAGTATCCCGAATACCCTCTATTATCTTTCTTGTACTCTTCGATATCCTGTTTTACTGTTATAGGATATTATCTCGTAAAGCGTCTGGAATAAAGATGCGTCAGTTATAACTCGTTGTAAGCAAAGCTCGTACAAGGTGGCTCATCGTTTGCTAGTTGGCAACAGACTGACCGTTTTTCGCATCCAAGCAGGTTTGAATCCTAGTGCGGTAGTGGGGGTAATTACGGTAGTGGGGGTAATTGTGAAATGCAAAGGTCAAAGGTCGAAGGTCACCCGCGAAGTTAAAAAAAAAATGCAACATATCAATACGTGAAGCCTGTCACATATTGATATGTTGCATTTTTTTGTTTTTTTTTATTTTTTTTTGTCTTTTATGATTCGTTTATTTATAAAACATTACAACAACAACATATGTACAACATTAAACTTAAATCTAACACTGCTGCTTGTCAGCGATGTGGATGGTCAACTCTGTAGAATTGCTACCCGTGCAGCCGTGGGACACCAGGTATAGACACCCGGGTTGAATAGAGCGAAGATCCTCGTTTTGTAGAAGATGGACGAATCTCTTGGGCAGGTACACCTGGAACTTTGGTTCATCCCCCGGAGTAAACGGTGCCTCGCTGAGACTGCAGCAGATGGCCTCCCCAACTGTAGTCTCCATCTTCTTCATAGCATGGATTATGTAGTGCTTCTCGTCTTTTAGTTCCGAGCACTTCTTTACAGGTAATATTGTTGACTTGGAGTGAGCATTGAACTGCTCGACCAAAGTCTGAAGGAACTGGTGAGATGCCATGGTCAGGTTACAGATCGTCTTCTTGCTCGGAGATGTTGTCGTCTCGGAATCTCGAGTAATACTCATGCCAGGTCCCAGTCTGCTCCCCACTTATATACCTCTCCCGTTACCCCCACCACTCCCCACTTCCCCATTTTGAAGGTAAGAGGCGAGTTTATGGGCATTTTTCAAAGCGCAATGTCTATCTTTATCAGTTCTGGGCTTTTTGTACAAATACATATGTTTCCAGCATGTATGATAATCTTATCCAATTCCACATCATTAACCGGGACACTAAGTAAATCCTTCGATCCATCTTTTCTTTCCAGCCCCTTTGTGTAAATATTGTAAACTTGTCTGAAACGTGATGCATAATGTGATACAAGTCCGTGTAACTTGTAAAACCATCATACCAATCGATATGATGGAAGTGTTTTGAAATCCATCTGTTGGTAGTAGCGGCTTTACTAGTAAAGACGAATAAGAACATGGTGGTTTAAATAAAAACGAATAAGGAACACTTGTATTCATGTCCAAAAACACAAGTTCTTTTATAATGAATCTATCATCATTACCACGAACGCTTGAAACTCAATAATACCAGGCTTGGACTTTACTGTTGTTCTTCTCCCTTGTCCTTTTTGAAGGTCACACGTCTGCTCATTACGAAGTCAGGAGGTCAACTGATGTTCCACACCACGGTAGGTACTACTTTTATACCAGGCCGTACAGTTGTTGGCGCGTTGGTGTATATTTAACGTGGGCACCGTCCCCAATACGGCCTACCCCACAAAATGTTGGTTATTGTTTTAAAAACTAACCATTGTCATTTAAGTTTCCATCTTTATATTTTCCTTGTTTTCATTTTCATCACTAACACTTGATTCTTCTCCTCCATCTTCCTCTTCTTCCTGTTTTACTGATTTCTTATGTAGTTGAGCGTACTTTTCCAATTGTCTCCACATCTGTACTTCATGAGGAACTCTATTAAATATAGAAGTATCCACAGGTCCGTATAATATAGGTGCATCCGGTTGTTTGTCCAAAGTGTCTTCCAGATAATCTTTAATAATCGAACTTGAAAACACCAGTTGTCTCAAGTATCTTGTTATAGGTTCAGTAGCACAAGTTAAAATGAAAAACTCCTCTCGATTAAGTTGAATTTTGTTATCATGTCTTGTTGTGTCTCTAAACCGCAGCTGATGATCACCACGTTGTTTAATAATATCAATTTCACATTTGAATCTAAAAGTCTACTCTTGTCTTCCTTCCAAACATGTTACTACTTAAATAGCATTCTAGCAGATGCAAGTGTTTCATAAATGATTCCAAGCACTGTCCGTAAACCAAAATCATTTTGGGTCCATGAGTTAAAATTACAGTAGGGGAATAATCTGTAGATTTCATAACACCGATTAAAACACTTTTGTCCCAAACTGGAAGAGATTGGGTAAAATATTCGCAAAAATACCTCACTCATATGTTTGGAGAATATTATCTTCAATATCCCTTTTTCTCTTTTGTATATTCTTTCTTATTTTACCTTTTTCTTCAACATTATTACTGGCGTGAAGTTGTCCGCAAACGTTTTGTTCACCTCCTTCCTGGTGACCTTGAGGATCTAAAAACTCAGATATCTCCTTTTCAATATCTATCACATTTTCAGGTGTACCACTAGGAGAAGCCATATTGAATACGATGCTACCCATACAACAGTAGGCAACAAACTGATGAGGAGCGGTCTGTACGCTCTGCTTTTATACTCGCGGAATGAAACAAAACCGGTTTTTACAGTACATTCTTAACAATTCCTGTTAAAGGTGTGTATGTTACAATTTTATCATGTAGAATTAAACAGTATGCAGTTGTATTAGCCGGTATAGCAGCGTTGAATTCCATTTCTATTTTTATATCCACACTTGATGATTTTACTGATTCATTTTGTTTAGAACAATCAATTACAACTATTGGGTAGGCATCGAAATATTTTGAAGGTGATAATAAAGGTGTATTTGCTTTACCGTAATATGAACTTTGGAATCTCGCGTACATATCGTACAATATACTGTATTTCTTTTTAGTGAATGACACATTTAAATTGTCGTATGGAAAGAATTGTGAATTTAAATAAACTTTAATATTTTTCAAGTCACAATGATCAAATTGTCCTGCATGTTTAGTGATGTCGTCTCTTCTACCTGTTTGTAAACCAAATATAATATACCTGGCTCGTTCTACATAATTTGATGTTTTAACAGTCCAAGTGTGTCGATCCGTAGTAGGTAAACTGGGATGCTCATGGAATTCCCAACTCCTAAATGGAATAACAATATCACGATCGGCTTTTAATTTTCTTAAAAGTAGCATTCTATGCTCGTCAACTAATTTAACATGTGGAACTCTCCATACAATTTTGTGTAATTTTAATTTCCATTCTAGGTTTGCATCAGTCGTATTATCTGCAGCTTTAATAATGTCTTTATCGTTAGAAGACCTCAACAAAACTAATTCTTGGGTTTGGTTTCATCCCGATAGTCCTATGAAATTTGTTATTGTAATCGTTTATAAGTTTTGGTAACATATCAATCCATATGTGCGATCCTCTGTTGGAAAACATTTTATACATTGCACTTTTTAAGGTTCTGTTAAATCTTTCAATTATGGAGGCTTTTACCTCTGAATTGGTTGAATAATGGTTT
Organism: Neoaliturus tenellus; assembly: GCA_030545055.2. NCBI lineage: Eukaryota > Metazoa > Arthropoda > Insecta > Hemiptera > Cicadellidae > Neoaliturus > Neoaliturus tenellus. The sequence continues at coordinate 106,718,166 of CM061537.1, forward strand.
ATATTGTGTTTTTTCATTAAATTTGCAAATTCCTTATTAAAATATTCTTTTCCATCATCTGTTTGTAAATGTTTAATAGTATGTTTGTCTCTTTGTATAGCTATTTCCATTGCTTTTGTAACACTTTTACCGCTTTTATCTTTTAGCGGTAAAGCATCAGCCATTTTTGAAAAACAGTTAATAACAGTCAATATGTATTTATATCCTTTATTTTGTTTGCTATAAGGAATCATTTCGATTAAATCCGCTTGATATAAATCATTAATTCCTTTTATCACCGTATTTCTTCGTGGAAACTTTCTTCTTGCAGGTTTATGAAGTTCGTTGACAATTTGTTGCTTCAAGTCCTTCATATTGCAGGTTTCAATGTTTGTTGTATCACATGTATAATCACAATGAATGTTGTTTTAAATATTCACATCATTTATATGGGCCAAGGTCATCCAAACTTGTGTAAAAAAATGGGGAACACGGCGTTGGACTTGCCGTGTTCCCCATTTTTTTACGGAAGGAGAAAGGAATAAGGTTGAAGTTGTAGAAGGACGAAGAATAGGTTACTAGTTGATAGGGTTTAGGGAGTAATGGCCGAAAGGAAGAGTGTGGATTTTGTCGGGCAAAATATGTCTTTTATCATCCCGAGCTGACAGTGCTTTTTTAATTTCGGTGACACTGTAGACTTGATGCTTGAAACTTCGGATATTGTTGAATGTTGCTGATATTGTAGTATCTTCAAACAAACAAGTCTTGTAGTGGTCAAATGTCACGTGTTTTTTCAAATAAGATGTCTTCACTCCTTTTGCTTTCTTGACTGTCGGTGTGTTGTTCTCGTGGTACATCTTAAATGAATACAATTTCGCCATCAGCGCCACTATTTCTTCTAAAGGCATTCCATTTGCTTCATCTTTGAATTTTCCGATTACTTTTTTATTTTTTTCATTAAAATTTGGATGGTTCTTTGGATAGTCAGAAAAGTCGAAATCTTCTTTGTATGGAAAAGTCCTTAGGTCTTCATACATGTCCAAAGTCTTTATCCAGTAGATAAACGCGTCCGTATCCATGTATGCGACTCCAATGTTTTCCCTTCCGTAGTGTTTAACCATTTTGTTATAATGGAAATCATACATCAGGGTTTTACTTATGTCCAAAATCGACATACCTATGTATAACGGACGGTCCATGACTATTGTTGTTTTCTTCATACTGACAGCGACTAAGTTTTCGTTTATAATCATGGATGTTCCGAAGTTTGGTTTTTGCACTAATTTTTCCAATTTCCTAGGATCACTCACTAATTTTACATTTTTGTGTTTTCTTTTGTTCTCCAAGGTCTTTCCAAAGATGGCGTTGTTCATTAATTTATAGAAGTCCTTTTCAAATGCTGTTGTCGCTGCAGCTCTTCTTGTAGTGTTGGAATCAATGTATGGTTTCAACCAACAAGACTGGGTGAATTCAATTGCTCTATGAATTCTCACTATACGTAGACCCAATTCAAGAGCCTGTTGAACTACCCAGTAGTGAGCCACATAGCGATCTTTATTCTCCAAGGTCATCATCAATTTTGGCCATCTTCCTGTCGGTGAAACTTCAGTCTTGGCTAGGAGAGGCAAGTCGTAGTGATGGTCATGAAGGTGCTCCGGGTATTCAAAATCACAGTCCAAAATATAGCCTTTTGGACCATCCTTTGGAATCTGTGAAATGTCTCCAATGGTGGCCGGGTCGATCCATTTGAAGTCAGCGTAGGGAAGCGGATTTGACATTGCCCAACCATAAAGGTTGTTTGCGTCGAAGTAGCCAAGGTAGACCGATGGTTGTTGCTCGTCGAAGCCGGGGATGTACTTGTTGTTGGCTTTGACATGACGTGTTACAGCTTGTGTCAAACCGCCCCGTACACCAGATTCCATCATGAGCACCATATCAATATCCGTTAGAAGTTCCAGTCGACAGTTGGTTGACTTTAGCATAGCTTGCCATGCTAATCCTGGAGATGTGTACGAGTGTAGAGGGTCCAGTCCATAGGCGGAGAAGCAGGTGTTTCTGAATTCTTCCATCACATCGCACAGCAGAGTTACGTCCAATTTTATATAAAAGTCAGAATATTCCCCTAAGGTTTGAATGTTTAGTTGGTTCCAAACATTACAAGCATGATTGTAGTCTTCAACGGAGATTTCACTTTCGTTTAATTTGCTGTTGAAGGCTTCAATCGGTGGTAGACTGGTTTCTTCAAATTTTTCTGTAGAAGTTATGTAATCGTAGGGGAACACTCCTTTCCGTAATACTAAGTCCAATTTATCTTCAGGTACAATCTTGCTGGTTTCTTTTAGATCTTCTCTTCGTAGATTCTCAGACAATCTGCTCAAACTAGATGCCATAAATCTATAAGAGTCTACAAAGCGAAGTTTAATTTTACCTAATGTTTTTGAGAAACTGATATACTTTTCCAATGTTGTAGCAAGAACATCAATTTTACCATTATCTCTTCCTAACTCTGGAATAATGAAGTGGGAGTCGTAGCCGCTAAGATTGTGTAACACGACAGGGATAAAGTGGGGCAGTTTGTAATTTATATTGCATGAATTACAAGCAGCTCCTCTGTATAAACCTGTCAAGTGATCGTGATCTCTTACTTTTGGATTTTCTTCACTGAAGCTCTTCTCGCATAGATAACATCTTGATGTCATATTGTATTCTTCTTGTTGATTCTCATTCAAAGGTTCCATAGGTACGACATTACCATACAAGCGTTGTACCTTTTCAGCAATGTCATACAACAGGTCTACGAAATACTTAGCGGCTTCTTCACCACGGTAGAGTATTGGAGTGGATGTTAAACCATAGTCTTGCAATTGGTTGTCAGACAAGGTTGATTTAACTAGTAAACAAAAACTGTTGGGTTGATGCAACTGATATTTTGTTCTTCTAGTCACTTCACCGTCCGGCAGCTCCTGTGGTACTAACGTTGATTCAAAATCTGCGTAGACCACTAGTGGAATTCGATATTGGTGAACCGTCTTGTTAAATTGTATTGAAGCTCGGGTAGGCGGTGGAAGACTTATCTTTACTTCATAGTTCTCGTTGCAAAGTCTTTTATGTTCCAACAACCAGTCCGATCCTCCACGTCTTGAATCTTTCCAAGAAAAGCAGAAACATCTCTTGCAAACTGTAATCCTATTTACTCTTTTGATCAATTGTTTTACAACTAAGGCTTCAAAGTCCTTTATCCATACATAATGGGAAATTTCACCCTTAGTTATCAATAGCAAGTCCGTGTGGTTTCTTTGCTCAACCTTTACTACCCGCAAAGGATAAACGTTGTTTGAATCATCCAGACCAAAAACATTCACTGAAACGCCAGGATTTTTCTTTTCAAATTTGTCTATGTCTTTCAATGTAACTGGGTAGGTGAGGCCTTGAAAGTTGTAGCGGTGTTCATTTTCGTAATATTCTCTACCAACTCTTTCAGGATGATCTTTAACATACTTGGTTAACATTGCATACTTGAAACATTCATTACCTTCATTTTGCACATTCCTACACGATTTAGTGTTTTGAATTTTCTTTGGTAAAGGGATAAAACTACTACCCCTTAAACCATATCCATGTTTATGAACCCTAACATCCATACCTTCTATTGATGACAAAGTCCATCCAGATCCTCTTCCTTCATGTTCTTGGAGTTTAGTTATAAGTTCCTCCAAGCATTCTTCAATAATATCATCAATGTTGGAGGTGGAGGTAAGGGTTCGGTTTTTGGTAATGAACGCTCTCAATGCTATTTCACCATCAGTATTGTTAAACATAGCCTCTAACACCATTCCAAATTTAATAAAATTTAGCCTTTGTAGTTCTTCCCTCAAAGTTTGACCAACAAGTTCCTTAGCCTGGGTTATAAATGTTTCTAGTTCCAATTGAACATTATTAATTTTGAAATGTGTTACAACTCGTCCTGGCAAGGCTGTAGTGCGCAGTTGTTTCACATCTTCCAGTTCTTCTTCAGTGTCCTCTTCTTCCGTGTCCTCTTCTTCGGTGTCCTCTTCTTCATAAGATCTTCTAGCAGTAGATGGTCCAGCACCAGCAAATTGTATCACACTAGGTCTTCTTCTTTGCATTTGCTGTAGATAGCTGTCCCAGTAGTCCGTCTGCTTCTGTGCTGTTCCAAAAACCGGTCAATTGAGTCTAAGTCTATTTCATCCATGGTAATATCTTCTTTTCTATCTTCGTCTTCATGTAATTCTCTGTGTATGGTGAAAAGATCTTCGTCTTGAAAGATTTCCCCACAAATGTCGCAAAGAGCCATTTCAAACAGTTTGGCTTTGAATGCACACTCTGTGAATGTCCACGCAATAATGAGCAGCGCACTCCACCGGGACCCTTTATATCCGAGGCAGATAGGTGGGGAAAGTGACGTCATATGGAAACAGGTTATCACTCACGTGCTAAATTTAGCCTTTACACAACCGTTTGTAATACATTTATCAGTAGGCTTGATAAATTGATGATATTTGGTCTAGATTCAATAATTTGTACAAGTTTTTTCAAAGACGTCTGTTTGAGCATAATTTATATAGGTCAAGGCCATTTGGAATTATTATTTTGAGCGGGGGATAGAGCACTAAGCAGCATCATTTACTACAAAGTGCTCTATCCCCCGCTCACATTCTTTTTTTAACTTTTTGTTTAAACTTTTTACAAAGGTGAAACATCACCATCAGAGTCGGAATCATTCTCATCACGAAATAGGTAGCGATGACAATACATAATTCTTCTGGCTACTAACGTTCTATCCATTGGACGATGAGGAGTGTCTTGTTCTTCTTCTTCTTCAATTTCCGACTCAGATGATGACTCTAACGTTTCGTAGGGGTGCAAGTCCATTTAATTATCCGTTAAACCAGCTTCGTCAGAGTCCGTTTCAATATCCATAATTTCTTCCTCCTCCTCTTCCTGGTCAACCGCAGGTAGTTGGTCCTCTGCTTCTATAACTTCTACAGGTATTACCTCCAGAATTGAAAGAATTCTGTCGCGATGGAACACGGTGTTGTCAAGTGGAGCCATGGTATGAAAGTGGTGTATCTATCCAATTGGTTTGCCCTTTTTATACCCCCACCAACTATACATTTTATGTGGGTCAAGGTCACGTAAAGATACCCTTTGAGCGGGGGATAGACCACTAAGCAGCATGCTAGTCCATTGCCGCAAAGTGATCTATCCCCCGCTCTATTCCACAGACCACACTCAAGTCCAAGTCCACATCCAAGTCCACATCCATATGTTACACTTTATTATTACTGCCACCAAGTAATTGTCACTCGCACGTTTACTTGGTTTTGATAAAGGTACTGCACAAACTCCATATTGGTTGTTTGTTCGTTATACAAATGCATCATGAAATATGCAATCTTATCGATTGCGGCATTGTCCAACGGTTCGCAATTCACAAGTTCCAATGTGCCCTGGCTGGTCTTATCCTCTATAAGTTCCACCACTTCGTTGATGTCTTCTTCCAAGAGGATGAACTCAACACTGAAGCTCTCCATTGTTGTTGATAGTGTCTAGACAAATGCTTGACTAAATGCTTTATTCATCAGTCCTACATATATACCAATTTCCCCCTCCTATTACCCATTCCCCCTCTACCTTTATATGGGTCAAGGCCATCCAATAATACCCTTTGAGCGGGGGATAGACCACTAAGCAGCATGCTAGTCCATTGCCGCAAAGTGATCTATCCCCCGCTCTGTATTCCACACAAGTCCTAGTCTTTACACACACACATAAGCCCCCCAGTCTTTTACACTTACTCATATACTCTGTCCTCCCTGCCAATTAAGAGTTCCCCATGTTTGCCACTATTTTCAATTAACCTTTCCAAGTCCCAAAACACAATGTCCAAATTAACCAAGTTCGCTCGTCCAATTTGAAACACACTATTCCCCCCAAAGTCACTTGCTCTCACTTGTTGTCCTGTATACTGCTTCTTCTTCCACGCTACAATCACTACCCTAACAACCATTCTTTTAACATTATCATACACCTTCTTCAACATCCCTCTACAGTTTAAATAGTTTATGGTTACATACTCCCACTCCTTACCAATGATCAGTGATCCACTCATTTTCTAGCGTTCCACTGGAAGGTCCAAAGCAGAATGAAGTCGGGATGTACAGACCCCCTCTTTTATACCAGTTAACCGGTTGTCCTTCGTTTAAAGTGGGTCAAGGTCATTCAAAAGTACCCTTTGAGCGGGGGATAGACCACTAAGCAGCATGCTAGTCCATTGCCGCAAAGTAGTCTATCCCCCGCTCTGTATTCTACACACACACACACACACACACACACACACATGTCCCTGTCTTTTCATTACATACCTAATATATATTCACTACCTTCATCGTCACTATCACTCATCACCGTTTCTACAAACTCCACCGGATTAAAGTTAAATTGTTTCAATTGTTCTTTTAACTTTTCAATTTGTTGGTCCTTTACTTCTAAAACACTGTGAAGGTGTGATATGTAGTCCGCTGCCTCGTTGATGCTTGCTACTCTGGGATCGCCTAACTTCAAGCTGGGAACTACACCCTGCAGCCTGAAGTACGCCATACGCCTTTCTTGCTCCTGCCGTTGACCAGGACTGAGCAAGCCTTGCCCGTCTTGGCTCACCTCCAGCAAGGTCCGTAGCATCGGAGCTTTGCAAGCGTTTGCCCGAGCAACAGTTATGCTATGGAATGGTCGAGCAGGTCCACGAGTAGCAGGCAGGACATTGGCAGCACGCCTTCTTGAAGAAGAAGCCCGAGAAGTTTTGCAGTTGGAAGCCATGTTGAAGTGCGGTATTCAGCTAAGCGATACAAAGCAGAATAACCAAACTGCACATCAATACCCGTATATATACACTTATCAGTGGTGGGGGTACTAGCTAACCTTGGTAAAGTGGGTCAAGGCCATCCAAAAACATTACCAGAACGGGGGATAGATCACTAAGTGGCATGTTAGTCCATTGCCACAGAGTGATCTATCCCCCGCTCTGTATTTCACATTCACGCACACATTCATACATACACACAAGTCCCAGTCCAAGTCTTTACCCACACACCTATCCACTCTCATCCTCACTATCATCACTGTCCAACAGGCTTTCACACTTCCTAATTAGTTTTTCCCATTTACTCCGGATATGAAGTAGCTCACTGCGAGTATTCTCTAGCATTCTGTCCCTTTGCTCTATGACTTCGTCGTACCACTCGATGATGTTTGGTGGAGTCTGAGTTGATGCGTCCGTCGTGGTTGGTTGAGAAGCTCCGCTGCTCCGCAACTCCTTCCTCACAGGACCAAAGCCGGAGAATCGGACACGACTCCTTGACGAAGGCCCCGATCGGATTGGTCCAATGCTCGGGCTGGAGTTGGAGGCGGCCGGGCCAGAGGTAGAGGCTGGGACGTTCATAGCAGACATGGTGGTGTTCAGCTTAACGGTGTAAAGCAGAATGAGAGGACGGTTGATCACCACTCCTATATATACCCATTTTTAGTGGTGGGGATAACACGAGGGGGGGGGGCCAAAAGAAATTTTGCTTAGTCTTCCCGGTCATCAGTTTTACATACCTTTAGCACACCCATTATTTTTGTTTCTTCAATAACTTTACACACCTCAAACACCCAAGCAAACAGCTCATCTATGTTGTTATAATTGATTTTTGTCCAGTGTTCATACTTATGAGTTTGGTTGTTTATAATACATAAATAAAATGTAGACCCATCTCGTCTTATACAACACTCAACTTCCATTCTATGCCGGTTTAGCACTTCCCAAGCATTGTGTTGATCTATAAAGAAGTCACCACCTTTGTAATTGTACCGTGACATGTTTATTACAAAGCACAGGAACAGACTGAAGCAAATAAACGACTCATACAAGCTTAGTAAGAGCGTTAGAGTGGGGGTATCACGTGATACACAACATTAGTTGTAAGGTTAGCACTTTATTTTAAACAGTAATTTATATGGGTCAAGGTCGTTTAAACTTTGAAAAATTTTTACCTCCAAACACTTGTAGCAAGCTACAAGTGTTTGGAGGTAAGTTTTTATTTGTTAATGATTTATTTGTAACTTAGTCTTCACCCTCAAGGACACGGTTTGAGATTGTCCCAGTGACTTTACATCACCGCCAGGTTAAAGTATTATACAAGTCAAGTATTTTTTTTTATTAGTTGACTTGTATAATACCCCTCTCCCTTACTTTAAGAGGGTTAAGACTAAATTTGGAAAAATAATTTGGAAAAAGACTTTTAAATATTGTCCAACACAACCTAACAATTTTGACTTTTTCTTTTTTTTAGTGAGCCCATGTCCTAATCCATTTCCCAAACAGATAGGCATCCTTTTCTTCGAATTAAATAAGCACCGGGGACAAAAAATTCTCTTTGTACCATCGCAGGTGGTACTTTCATTCTATGAAGGCGGCCATCACCTTTTAGAATGATTTGCACATTTATGTTAAATGCTCCATAAGCTTGAACAATGAAATAATATTTTTTGTCCCTCTTGAGCCTATTAATTTTCAGCTTCTGCGGACTGTTGGGGTGTTTGAACTTGGACTTTTCAGGCATAATATTAAGGCTATAGGGCTTTGGTGTCGGAATTTTGATTTTCTTATTTAAGTGTCGTTGGCAACGATCTTTTTCTGGAAGAGCAAAATTCGGACAACAAAGAACCACAGCCTCTCTGCTAAACCAAACATAATCGCATTTATCACGCTTGCCAGCAGGGCGTTTAACACGATTACGTTTCTTTTGTGTTGGACTCTTAGTGTTTTGGAGCGGCGCTTGATCTAACTTAGGCTAGCTGGAAAGGATGGAGGGTGATGGTTTAGCACGGTCAAGGGGCAATTTGCAAACAATTTTGGGTTGGGTAGGAGAATGGGTTAGATCAATGGTGGTTTTAGGTGAGGTAGAATTGTCTGAGGAAAAGATCGATTTACGGGATGATTCGACTGTAGATGGAATGTTGGCTTTGGGTGAGGTATAATTGTCTGGGGATAAGATCGATTTACGGGATGGTTTGACTGGTGTGGATGGCATGGGGGATACGGGTAGTGGACATTGGGTCTTTGTATAGGAAAGGATTTTCTGTGTACGGGAGTAGGGAATGATTTTGGACCTCGACTTCTTCTTCTCCTCAAAGACCGCTGACTCCGAATCAGAATCTGACAGCAATGAGATTGGCGGTGATGCTATGAGCACTTGGCTGCTTGCAGGGTGAGCGCCAGCCCCTCTTGAAGTCGACGGAGCATCACCAGCACCACTGACACTTGGACTTGTTGGTTCCGTTTGTAGCAGCGGAGATAGGCTGGGCATTGAAGGAGCCGACGGCATCTCCAAACAGCTGAGGATTGTGCTCATCAAACACGTTTGGAGAATCGGAGCAGCGGAGGTTGAAGTCGGAGTAGATGTGTTGGTCGGAGTAGATGTGTTGGTCGGAGTAGATGTGTTGGTTGGATTAGATTTGATGTATGGGAGAACGGGTGGATAGTTCTTGAAGCGCATGTTGCGGTGAAGAGAGCGTTAATTGCAAAAAACGGGGAAGCACTTCCAACGAAGGCTGGAGCAAGAATGAGAAGTGCGTGCAACCGGGCCGCCTTATATCCCCACCGGGGCTGCCACGCCCAGGATATCAGGGGTGGGGGAGGGGGGTGGGGGAGGGGGGGTCGTACTTTTTGTCGGGGGGGGGGGTCGCACTTTTTGTCGGGGGGGGGGGGGGTCGCACTTTTTGTCGGGGGGGGGGGGGGGGGGGGGCTCGCACTTTTTCAAAAAAAAATAAGCCCCACTTGGGGCATTTATGTTGCCATCGCTGAAGCCTCCCAAGAGACCCAACTATAAACAACTCCACACTTGTGTGTTACTAATACCTAACTGTTAACTTTTAAAAGACCTCTATATATAAACTGTGTTAATAAGACCTGACTGTTAAAGATTTTGAAAACTTTTATATTTAGGTCAAGGTCACGAAAAAACTTTAAAAAAATTAAGCCCCACACCCCCCTATGGGGGTGTGGGGCACTTGGGTTGTCATCGCTGTAGCCTCTGAAGAGACCCAACTATGACAACAAGGCAACATCCAATGTCGTGTACCCTTCGCCACGCGAGACTTGTAAACATTTACTGCATTTCTAACGAAAAACTTTTCCAATAGCTAACAAAAAGTCATTTACATAATTTTGAAAGAAACTGAGGACGCCCTAGTGGCTTACGTCCTCGGTCCGAGTGCAGAGGCCATCGGCTCATTACCCCCGTATAAGCGTACAAACGGACCAACTCCTATTTCTCAGCCGCATTGAAGCATGCATGAGAGGAGCCTAACAATTATAAAAAGTGGCTTTACACGGGGGCCTACTCCCGTAACCCTATCTTTAATATTTTTAATTTAGCAATGCAGTAAATTTTTACAAGTCCTATGTGGGTCAAGGCCACACGGACATTAAAAAAATTCGGCCCCCGTACATCCATGGCGAACCACGAATGTTCGGGGGCCTTGGGGACAAAAAACACAAATCGCTAACAAAGTTTCATTTACATAATTTTGAGTTTCCAGAAGGGAAACTAACTGAGGACACCCTAGTGGCTTACGTCCTCGGTCCGAGTGCAGAGGCCATCGGCTCATTACCCCCGTACAAGCGTACAAACGGACCAACTCCTATTTCTCAGCCGCATTGAAGCATGCATGAGAGAAGCCTAACAATTATACAAAAGTAACTTTACACGGGGGCCTACTCCCGTTCCCTGTCTTTACAATTTACTTTGAGCATTGCAAAAGCTCAAGGGGAAATGCTACAACAAGCGTATACACTTTAGAAAAATATAACACACTTACAACACACGATAGAGCTCAACATAGTCAATGCTGGAACAAGCACATACACATTAAACACATATAACAAACAAGACACAAAGGAAAAAAGACACACAGGAGACATAAGGTACAAGTAAAACACTCTCATATAAAACAATTCGCAATACCCAAACGCAAGCGCAATATCTTACAACTAATACAAGTCTTAAAGTTAGAGTAGACTTCGCTAAACACTGAAGGCGCCATTCAATGTTTAGTGATGCCTATGGCGGTCCGTCCCGATCGCGCGGGAGCGGACTGCGAGCCGGCTCTGGCCGGGCCCCCTTATATCCCCACCGGGGCTGCCACGCCCAGGATATCAGGGGTGGGGGAGGGGGTGGGGGTGGGGGTGGGGGGGGGCTCGCACTTTTTGTCGGGGGGGGGGTCAGGTAAGTTAAGTAGGTCAAGGTCACCCACAACACTTGTACTCTAAGTGTTGGCTATGCCCCACCACAACTGGGTCCCTAGGCTGCACAACACCGCTTCGCCAGTATGTCTCCGGCTTCCATGCGGTGCGTCTCGCTGTTCTCTAGCTCTCTATATGTAAGTAATTTTACAAGTTCTGAATGTAGGTCACTACACTTTAACTCTGGGACGATATCGACTTGTAGTATTTCAGTGTTTTGACTCAAGGTCATCACACTTTAACTCTAGCACATCGGTTATCGTACCAGAGGTGCTCAATAACCTAACTTGTAATGTTTAGGGTGGCGTTTGCACGCCACGTGGTATCGCCATGAGTGTCCAGTCCAAGTTTTAAGTTAAATTAATTTTACTGTAATCTTTTCCATTTCCGCTTCGTTTTGCCAAAGTATAAGGTGTCGCTTAATAAAGTGGCATTTCTCTAAAGTTATAGGAGATTGCAGGGATACAATTAGTTTATTTAGGAGACTCTTCATCTTGGAGTTTAACACAATTTCCACTTTGACTTTGCTTCCTCGGCTCTCACAGCCTAAGCTGTACAGAAATGTTTCTTCTAGTGCCAACTCGGGCCAAGAGAACAGTGTGTTGACTGTAGGACAGCTCATGGTGAAGTGATGCGATACTTCAGCGTACCACCTCACCTTCCCCCACCACTGTGACCTTCCCCCACTCCTGCTGTTTCCCCCACCTCTTTTCCCTTGACTCATGCGCTACAAGCAGTCTCTCAGTATTGTGCGGACTTTTGTGAGGGGAAGCCATGTCGCGGGACGCTTTAGGTAAGAAACTTAGCCGTGTTAAGACTTTATTAGTTGCTCACTGTCCACCACTCAAAGTTAAGAAGGTTTCGACTTTAGCTAAGTGGCGCAAACTGTTGCGTGGACACCCTAGGTTTTATACCAAACAGACTAATGTCAGTTTTACTGATGAAGATTTGTTTAAAATATTGGATGAAATGACTTTTCCTTGCAAAATTCAGTTAGTTACTCCCATTCCTGACAGTTTAGAGTCTTAGTCTCTCAAGCCGATATACCTAGCGTACACAGAGCCTGACAGTCAGTCACTCGGTGGCTGTCGTGGGGTGCGCATCGGTGTCGGCGCTCCGTTGTTAGGTTTTCAAGGTCACAGTAATATGAAATTGTTGGTGTTGTGCTGGTTCAAGGTCACCTGAGGGATAACCGATTGCCCATTTAGGCTGAGTCATGTCAGAAACTCGAGTTTAACTTGGCACTTTTGCCGTTTCTCGTCGAAAATTCGCTCCGAGTGGTCAAGGTCACGGGGACTCGGACTGAAACTCGGAGCGTAGTGCGAGAAACGGCAAAAGTGCCAAAAAATTTTAAGTTTCGGCGTGACCTTGACCTCAGTGGCGTCGGTGACGTCATTTTGATGACGTAAGGGGTGATGACGTCATCAGCACGTCATTTCTGTGACGTCATGGGTGTGACGTCATAGAAATGACGTCATTAGTGATGACGTCATCGATGACGAATCGATGACGTCATCGATGACGTCATCGGTGAGGTCATTGACCTCGATGACGTCATCCCTCAGGTGACCTTGAACTGGGCCAGCACCAACAATTTCACACTACTGAAGAGCTAGGTAGTAACAGTAGGAATGGGACTGCTAGGTAGTTACAGTACTAGTGGGACAGGTAGGTAGTAACAGTAGGAGTAGAAGAGCTAGGTAGTAACAGTAGGAATGGGACTGCTAGGTAGTTACAGTAGGAGTGGGACAGGTAGGTAGTAACAGTAGGAGTTGGACAGCTAGGTAGTATTACTAGGAGAACTATTTATTACTGTTACCATTGTGTGGGGGATAATTGCTCCCTGAGTAATATAATTTTATAATGCATATGATTTAGGACCCCAAAGGTCAGATTGCAGTTGAAGACCTACAATGTTTGAAGTTTGTACTTCAACGTTTTACCAAGCAATGTATTTCAAGTTAAGAGTAATAATTGACTATTAATCATTCTAGTTGAGTTTTATTTTTAGCTGAATTTAAATGAAGTCAAGATATTAGAAGTAGTTATTTTTTAATACACTTTTCAAAATGATCGTTTTAATGTAATATTGTATTAAATATAGTGTAGTAATACATTTCCAGTCAATCCAGTATTGTATAGTTTTTAAAATTGTCTAGTAACCACTAAGCTCCAGGGTGGAACCAAGCCTTTGATGGGATGATTGAAAATTGATTACACTTGGAATTGACACAGGGTGATTACACTGGCTAGTGAAGCCCCAGCCGCTAAGCCACTCACACCGACTCTTGTGGACCACTATTGTCAAATAATCCACTGGTGTTGCTCAACCATTCACCTATAAATAGCATAAAATTGAAAATATCTGTTCGAGTTGTATTATAAAGAGGGTTGAAAATATAAAAATTAACATAATATTTAATATGAACACAAATTCTATTACACATCATTAGAGGAGAGTCCTTTATCTGAGAGAGAGGAATCTTTTTGTATTTGAAATTACTCAGTTTCTTTTTCTTCTTTTTTTGTGTACAGGGTGTCTAGCTTCTACTTTTACAAACCTTTACAGGTTATTCAGCAAAAAAAAAAAAAAAAAAAAAAAAAAAAACATGTAAACATAAGTCCTGGCCACCATTTCGTTTTTTTGCACAATTTTTACTTCCGTGACGGGTAGTTGTATTAAGTTCATATGAGGCACGTGTCTTTGGCACACCAATGCTCATTTTCAGGAGAAAAAAGCATTTCTCGTATGTATTTCCAAAATGGCCGCCATTTATATTTTGTAAAATAAAATATCTCAAAAATAGTAAATTTTCTCAAATTTTTACAAATATTAAAAAAAGTTGAAAAATGAAATGATTTACGCAGTGATACTAAGTTTGAAATGATCTGACAATAAATACAGAGATATTGCGATTTTATAAACAGAGAAACATTGTTTTTGAATTACAACTTATAACTTTCAGTTATACAATTAATGTGAATTTAGGCCATTTTCATAGAAAATTGTTATAACTCTGGTTGATTAATGATCTAAAAAATGGGTAACATTGTGTAGATAATTTAGTTTTTCATCTTTTTATCACTTGTAAAACGTTGATAAATTTTACAGTTTTTAAGATATTTGAGTTAAAGATTTAAATTGGCAGCCATTTTTGTAAATACACATTGGAAGAAATTAATTTTTCGTAAAAATGGACATTGGTATGATAAAGGTAAATGCCAACTATTAACTTAATAAACCATCCGTTGGGGAAATGAAATTTATTAAGTTTAAAAACAAAATGGCACCTAGCGGCTTAACGAAACATTTTAGGACGTATGATCACATGGATTTGCTTATTTTGGCTTGCTGAATAACCTGGTAAAATTTGTAAAGGGTGAAGCTGGTCACATCTATACATATTTAATACGCGACATGGTTTTTTGTACAAGGAACTCCTCCCACAGTTTTTAACCGATTTTGACGATTTTGGTGTCATTGGATAGAGCTCGGCGTGAAATTGTTTCTAAAGTAAATTGGTAAATATCCATTTAAAAGGAAGAGCCCTAAAAGCCCTTGAAGTTTGTAATTTTCCCATTTGATTAACATTGGTAAGGAAATTAGTGATTTTAAAGTTAACAGCTGTTAAGTGTAAACACCGTACATCAGCAAAAGTACTATTCGCACGAAAGAGGTTATGTTAAACCACGGAGTGTACCTGGTTAACGAACTGCATTAAGAATGCACGTGAAAATATTTTTAGCAAAATTAATTGTGAGCGTTTCACAAAACTGTAGAATTAACTGAGTGGTCTCAAATTAAATGTTTTGGCCAAAGGGGCTGGTTAAAATAACGACATGTCAAAAAAGCTTTGAGGAAATGGTAAGTTACGTAAAACGTCCTCCAGAAGAAAAGCATATGGACAACATCACATTAACATCAAAATAACATCACAATGCCTCTTTTGATTTGATTTTAAAACGGAAACTAGATGACGCTAATAAGTGAAGCTGATCTTTACATTAATTATAGCCTACTATATTAATTTTTTTACGTTGCTATTGACAAAGAAGTACCTACTAGAAGTGCCATTGTATGTTAAATTATTGATTCATTATATTTATGATTGGACAATCTAGAAGAAATCTTTGTGGTTGTTCAAAGTATATTCTCTAAGATATTTGAAATGGGTTTTTGAAGAGGTTATGACCCTATTTAGAAAATAAGAAACTACTGTTGAACAAGAAACAATACAGTTTCAGGAGAAATATCTGTATACAACTGACGCAATCTGTGAAATATATTAATAAACTTATACAACAACCTTGATGTTGTGGGAGAGCAGTTATGTATATTTTATGAGATGATTAAAGCATTCGATCTTATCTCACATGATATACTTCTCAATAAATTATTAAATATGGGGATAAAGAATGGACCTCTAAGCTACATACCTAGGGGACAGAAAACAAATAATTAATTAGTATTGGACACTCAGTACAAGATGGTTTAAGTCGTCACTATCGTTCTGCCATTTCAAGTATGAAGAAAATTGAATAGTTTTAAAATTCATAGTGTAAACGTTGATGAACAGTATTGAAAGAAGTTAAATTAATCGTGACATATGGGTGCTTTTTTACAGACACGTTATCTATTTCTTTGCAATTATAATTACGATATTAATGAATTATTCTTACACAAATAATGATACAATGATTTTTTTAATATAAAATTTTTTAAACTTATGTTTTTACTTCGAGATACGAAGGTAAGAGGTTGAGGTCAATAATTACACAAAATGTTCAATAGAAATAAAAGTTATTACATTTAATCATCGGGCGAAACAAAGGCATTCATCTACAGTAGAATTCTTACTAATTGTATCAAATTGAATAATTTGTAAAGGCAGGTGACTACAGGCTTCGGCCCGTAAGCGGGAGGCATATTGAGCTACATGAAATACCAGGGTCATCTGGGTAAAAATGACAAAATAACTTAGATTAACTACACAACAAAGTAGACAAAGTAGATTATTGTACTCCGTTGTAGGCCTGAAAAAGAAGTTTACAAGAGTTGTAATAAAAAAAGAAAATATCTCTTGTAGCAAATTAAATTGTTTATCAATGTAGAAACTAAATTGCTCGATTTCGAGCAACATGTACACTAGTTGTATATTATATAACTACTTCATGCGGATGCTTTAGCTCTACTTAAGTCCAAAATTGACATCACCCTCAGGTTGTCTGCACTAAACATGGTTCATGTTGATTTACCACAAACATTCTATGATTCAGAAAATGGTTAAATTTGTTTGTATCTTTAAAGTAATGTTGGAATTTGTTTTATATAATGTTTTACTAGGACATATCCTAGGACTTAATGAAAAAGATTTATACAAGAAGCTAAAGAAACATCTTGCACCTTAACCAACCTCATTTATTTTTCGATCTTAAAATCGCGTCTTTTGTGATAGTGATAAATATTCAATATATTTGTTGAAATTGAGAAATACTGATCGATAATTATTCTTTTATGTATTAAGATTGTTTCTTAAGATAGTTTCAAAAATAGTTATTTTTTCGGTGTATAATTTTATGATGGGTATCTCTTACACTATTCTATTAGTTCTGATTTGTGAAAATTCTAAGAATCATATATTTGTAGATAATATCAATCGAATTAAGTATAATTCATGGTACTATGAAACATATAAATATAGTTTTGGGTTGGTCAATGTATTGAGACTTAATTATGGTCAGTAGTAATTATACTGATGTCTGTAGGCCTATAATCATGAGCACAGGTCCAATTGATTATTAATGTGAAATCAAATATGATACCCTTTGATTTAATGTGATATCTTTAGAAGCAAAACATGAAGCAGGTTACGTAGCACTTTGAAATACAATTAGTGCAGTCAATTAGTGTTTACCACAGGAAATTTTTGGGGTAGTTTTGATTTCTTTCGTTTCTTATGTTTTTTGGGGTGCTGAATCCGAATCTGAGGTTTGCTAACAAAATTTCTTGACGGAACATTGTCAAAAATTGAAAAAATGTGAAAAATTTGTATTTTTTTGTAATTTTTTGCTTATAACTCAAGAACTATTAACTTTTCGTAAATAATGTATATAATAAAAATTAAAGTACACAAAATTTGCTACAAAATGCACCCTCTATTTGTTATTCTCCGATGAACCGTTTGGGCTCCAAAGCTGTTTGAATATTGGAGTTTTAGCTAATTTCCCTATAGGGAATAAGCTCTTACGGTAGTAGTCACGGTAAGACCTAAGACCGGGACCATGTTACTTTTTGATGTTGATTTCCCCCAAAGCCAAAAACACCGTTTATTCAAACTGATATATATGTATATATATATTATATATGTATATATGTATATGTGACAGGGTGGCCGAATAACAACTCGAAGTAAGCTACTAAATTAATATTTTATTACAACAACGATATTCACATTACAATGGTAAACAGAGATGAACAAAACATTTAAGTTACACGACATACAATTCGCGGCAGGTAATTCACAACGACCAAGAGCTATCAGTTACAAGTTAGGATTGAATGATTTAAACTGGGGAAGGTGATGCAACCGAGCTTTAACCCGCCCCGGGGCCGAAGCCCCGGGTGGTCGATATGTTAATTAATTGAAAGCTAATCGCGGACTACCGACTGACTACCGACAGCTGTCCAGCTGTCCACCACCACTTCTCCCCTCCAGGGAGGGGGAAGCCGCTCACGCGCTCACCTTTACCGTCTGGTGCTGCCCCTAACGGCCAAAATCAACATTACTGTAACTTGTTGCACGAGTTGGCCTGGTTTTCCAGGCCATAGGCTGGGACAACGTCAGCGCATTCCAGACACGTGCGGCTACAATAAACTAGGCCGGTCACCAGGGCAGGCATTGAGTCCAGCTGACGGAATCATATTCTGGAAGCCTAGTGCGCTATTCCATTTGAGGTCAAAACAATTTCAACATACCCGACCCTATATTTTACTAATAATAAACAGATTAAATCTAGTGACGGTAAAAAGGCTTATAATAGGGTGGGTGTAGATGCCTCATGGATTAATAGTATTTAAACGGTCTAGGGGTTTTTTGGCCCGTCACATTCCTCACCCTCTTAGACCATGCTGCCCCCAGCATGAGGTAACAGCACGAAGCAACTGGTGAAGAAGCGCTGCACATGGCAAGCTCTCAACCTCCATAACATAGTGTCCTTTTTTTTCCCTCCGCTTCCAGCCAGCCAGGCTCAACATGGTGCCCTGGTTTAGTTAAGAATCCCCCCGATTTAAATACAAAAAGAAGAAAAAAAAACAGAAAACAAAGAAGAACAACGATTGGCTTCTAGCGTCGCCACCTTCCCCGTACATTCGTGAGTGATTAAGTCAGTTCGGTTCATGCGTAAACCACTACAAATTTACAATAAATTGCTTGCTCAAACGTTCTAAACTAAAAACTAATGCACAAAATATGACCTTGTCCTAACATATACAAATTCTTTCAGATCATGAAATGAGACACTCAAATTCGTATCACGCTTCACATTACCCAAACATCTGGGAACACCCGAAAATCTCAACAATTCCTTAAACCTAAACAATTCCTTAAATTCCTAGCAGATCTCAGCCAATTGTTAACTTACATCTAATAATTCCCATAATAAACACGACAAATAGTTTACAGCAAATTAACATTCAACAAACAAAGAGCAAATGAATGAGTAAGCAACATCGAACAAGATCAAAAATAAACAACCATTAGAAAGTTATTCACACGTAGGGCGCGTAGAGCAACTAGAGAGGATCAGAATATTAAGAGCATAATTTAGCAACTGTGTTGCCGCGAGTGATAAAATTTTTTCCCCGAATGGATTAGAACATGTTTCTATTAATGGATTCCCCTTAGTTTGACTCTACGTCCCTAACCTTAGCCTACACAACATCTACAGTATAATGCTATACACCCTTCCTTTAAACACACAAGACACCTGAAAATCTCTTAACAGCCCTAAGGTTACAAATGGCGTCACAACGTTTGAGGCCCATGGCATCGCCTAAAAATAAACCACGATAAACGCCACACGATAAAAAAAACCACTATACACACGAAATCTCTAACATACATATTTATCAAGCAATTTCAACATACCCGACCCTATATTTTATTATTAATAAACAGATTGAATTTAGTGACGGTAAAAAAGAGCTTTTAACAGGGTGGGTGTAGATGCCTCGTGGATTAATAGTATTTAAACGGTCCAGGGGTTTTTCGGCCCGTCACATACCTCACCCCCTTAGACCATGCTGCCCCCAGCATGAGGTAACACCACGAAGCAACTGGCGAAGAGGCGCTGCGCTTGACAGCTTCCAACCTAATTCTTCCCAGTGTATGGTTCCTCCTTTCCCAATTCACGATCAGCCAGGCTCAACATTGTGCCCTGATTTAGCTTTCCCTTTTATCTTTGCCCAAACATATTGAATCGGAAAAAGGAAATCTTAGAAAAAAAACATAGATTCGATCTGAGCGTAAAAAATACTACTGATGCTACTTGAATGCTACTTAATTTGTTTCCGGAAATAGTCTCTGGAGCTCCATTAATTCTTAACTGTGCATGACTTACGCGACCCGATGCGCTTCAGCTAATCTCTGCAACCACTATGTTCCCCGGGGAAGGTCGCATCTCCACCTCGCGAGGCACATCTCAGCCATCCGTTGAGTCGGTGGTCCGGTAGTGCGGCTACGCCCTCTGCGTCGTGTCGCGCTGACTCGGAGCCACGGGACTGCTCTGCGTCTCCACCTGAACAAATACAAAAAAAGTTAATCCCATTTCGACGTCCTTAAAAAAAATACAACAACACCACAATTTATTCACCATTACGCGAGCAATGTCTGGGGCGCAGGGGCATACTACGAGCTGTACACCCCTTTGAGCACAGAGCAGCTCAATAGGCCTATTTCATCAACTATCATCTCTCAACCAGGACATGTCCAAATGCCAAGAGCAAGGTTATACCTATCTCCTTCGCTCTGCGAGCTATGTCTGGGGTATAGGGCCTATCACTCTCCCTAAACGCTCAGAGCAGCTCAATCTCACCAGGGACCGGACTCTCCATATCCGTCCCAACCACAGCCATGCCACTCGCACAGGCTGGAATACTTCAACTGGGGACACCACACCCACGCATGATCAACTTTATTTCACCGTGTCCCCCAGATCACAGAATCACAGGGGCTGCTGACAAGTCAGGCAGGCATCCTGTATTCACTATTGTCATAACCCCAAAATCAACCAGCAGCTCACAAAATTCCTCCCACCCTCACTTCCCAACTAGGTGTTTCTGTTATTGATAAAAAGTACAAATCGACATGTAGGCTTATGCTTCGTAGAAAAAAAACTTTTTAGTCAAAACTGTAACTAAAAAAAACTGACAAGTTTACTATGGGGAATGGTGACTTAACTTGAATGAGCTTACTTGCAAAAAAACTGATATTTATTATTTATCATGAATTTCCACCCTGGAAACTAAAAAAAAAAAAACATTATTCCCCACTCTACCAATCCTCTACCCACTTAAAACCTCAAATCCACTTGCTGCTGGGTAGAGGGCCTGCAATTTTAGCAGGGCAATCTCCCATTATCGAGCACATTCCACATTAGGCCATAAAAGCCGTTCAACATACCAAAAACATTCTGACTCCCCCAGCTTTCATTTGCCATGGAGAAAAAAACAGACTAAAAAACTTTTTATTGATCAAGAATTCTTATCCCGGGAACCAAAAAACCACTATTTCCCTATTTACCAATCCTCTACCCACTTAAAACTTCATATCTACTTTGCTACTAGGTAGAAGGCCTGCAATTCTAACAGGGCAATCTCCATTGAGCACTTGCTTCACGTGTGTCAGGTCCCCAAGACCATCTGACATCTGACCCTCCAGGAACACTCTTACCCTCTCAACTCTAGTTCACCGGGCTGTCGGCTGCATGGAGCAGGCATGACACTCGGGATATTTGTTGTACAATAAGTACAAAGTATATAAATACACAACCATCTTCGGTACCCGTTACAAGAAACTACACTTAATAAAGAAATAATTTATATGAATGCTTTGCAGCCAGATTCGTTCGTACTCACGTTTAACCTTACTACTTTGGCAACACATTAAACTGAAAAATTACCCACTGGTTAACCAGTCAAGTCACCACCCCAATTCAACATAGTCCTCCAAGGTCTATTATTAGTATAAGTAAATAAAGTAGGCCTATAGCCTATAAATTTATAAAAAAAAACAAAGTCATTCTTTGACTGATACAAGAATTTATACTTGTGTTTCCCGGACGAGTCCAACGCAGATTCCCACTGGCTTCCAAAGAGCGTAGCGAGTGCAATCCTCCGGAGCTCTTGCCAAGAATTAGCTACAAGTGCAACCTACCTCTAACAAAAAAATATTTCATTAAATAATCAGTACATAGCTCATCCTCAATCCCTCAAATTCCAACAGCCTACAGGGAGAAATTAAGAACCAGTAACAATTCAACACAGAACTTCTAATTAAAAGAACACTTTTTAATTTTCACCACAGTAAAAATAACCTAGTCAGTCAGTAACAAACCAATATCAACGGCACCATTAAACGCTTTAACCCCTATAAAATTCCCCGGTTAAATTACAACATAAGTTGGTCACTTCCAGTAGGTTCATTTACTACACGCTACCGACGGTGAGCACAACATGAATCTCAACTTTCCCCCCCTCATCAAGTATCGCTCAACGAACTAATAAAATTCACCAATAACTTAGTTCCTCGTTTAAACATAATTGACTTCCCTGCCCCCCTTAGGAAAAAAAAGGTAATTTATTATAACATTTCTAGCGCAGTTTTATTCCCCGGAAATAAATTAACAATAGTTACAGGAGCAATTGGTCCGCCACTACAGAAATTCCCAGACCCAGTTAGGACAGTAACCTAAATACCGAATGGCTCAGGCCGACCTTCGAATCCAGATCTCATTTTAATTTCAAATTTCATCAAACACTAATTTAATTAAGCTGGAATACTACTGCACACATTCAAAATTCCACAGGCTCAGTCCTACTAAAGAAAACCTTCCTAACCTAATTTTGCTTGCAAATTTCGATAAATCCAGGTTAGTCCGCCATAAATCCTATAATGTTCTAAGGTAGTAGGCCTAAAAAAAATGGCTGAATTAACTCAATACCCATGAAACAATTGCTAGGTAATGCTTAATTTCCGCATCGCCTTCCCCAGCGATTGGTCTGAGGCACAAAACCTAACCTCTAAATGTTCTTCACCGTGCAACAGGTGCAATTCACTTACTTCAATCAGATGCAAAAAATAACAATGCTATTTAACTCAAACTTCTAAATTTTGTTCACCAACATTAATTATTATTGTTCCAGAAAATAAATTTATTTCACAGTAAGCTTGTACCGTTGTACCTTTTTTTTATTTTATTTAGAGATGTAACGGATATCCGGTTACTATCCGGTATCCGGCCTATCCGGCCTTTTTTTAAATATCCGGTATCCGGCCGGATACTTGCTACTATTCGGCCAGATACCGGATACTTAAATCTATTGTTTGGCACTGCTTGATCACTACTTGTAACGGTCTTCTTTTTGGTCAAGACAAACATAAAAAAATAAAAACAACAAAAAACAGAAAAAAATTACAGACTGACTGATAGCGAATGAAAAATTTGTGCCTCCTACATGGTCCCACGGTCAGAGAGACAAGTTCTTACTTGTCTTTTCGTAAATTATCCTTAAACTAAAAGCTAAAACATGAGCCGGATATCCGGAAGCCGGATATTCGGCGCTCCGGCCTAGAACCTTGCCGGATATCTGGTATCCGGTATCCGGCCAAAAGAACTATCCGTTACATCTCTAATTTTATTTATTAGAGAACAGATTTTGATTTAATTTAAGTTAGGCCTAGTCGAACTGTTATAAATTTAGATTTGTAAAAAGTCACTTCGACACAGGGGATGTAGTGTGGATAGTAAAGAATCAGTCAATTTAGAGAAAACAGATTTTTTATTAGGCCAATTGTTAAATATATGTTAGCAGTCTTTTAGATAGGAAAAACCAGATTTTGAGTCTATATTGAGGCCTATTCATGAAACTACTAATCTCAGGGATGATAAATAAAAATTATTTATCATGGGGTAGGGCATGAGGGTGCATCCTGTCAAGGTGATGATTGAAGCAGGGTTCCAGTCACTTATTCACTTTGAACAAAAGAGTCACGCTACAACTAGAAGATTACGCACACCGAATGAACGAATGAGCCGCACTGCAATCATGTACGAAGTATCACCACGAGAGAATATGTTTAAAATAAAAACCAATCTGTATGTATCCTAATTTCACTATATAACTTAAATCCAATCTAGGCCTACATCAAAATTTTACGGGCCGAACGCTCACCACCAGACTCCGATCATCCCAGAGCGAATGGCGGAATGGCGGATTGGCGTCCCCTTTCGTCAGACGTTACTGAATGAGTCAAAAGAGAATCATTCTTCGTATTGGGTTATCTGTTATTTTTTTAACATAAGCTCAATAAGTAATATTTATTATTAATCTATTCATTTAAAATATATAATTTTCTCTCAGGTCATAAAACTCAATTTTTATCGTATTCTTCTAATTTTTAACTCAAAACAATTACCATTATTTCCCTCGCATCGGCCATGAATACTCCTTAGTGATGCACGTAACCAACGGGATTGCTCCTCATTGGTCGAGATTATTGCACCTGTTGATTACGTCACCACCTCCAACATTTTATTTTACATTACCAACCGAATGTTAATTAACTACGCAATTACGATCAATTGTATTATATGAAAAGTATAAAAACATTATTTTAAGTAAAAGAACACTCCCACAAATACTCCCCCAAATTTGTAATATAATATTTTACTAAAAACCCCTTAAATATTATTTACAAATTTATTTTTAAGAAATAATTTTTTATTTGCCCTTTTTTTTAACCTAAGCCTGCTCATTAATATAGAGGCTAAAATGGGTCTCTGCGCTATGCACTCAGAACACTGGTTTTTCCCATCAAAATCCATAGTACAAAAATATTCTTAAATCTAGAATACAGTTTTCTTTAATTAAAAGAAAAACATACTTAATCTAAAATACACCTTTTGTCATTGAAAATTACAAAATACACTCTTAATCTAGAATACACCTTTTGTCATAATTCTTTTCATTTCCTGAAAATTACAAAGATTTTACTTATTTTACGAGAGAAAATTCACAAGTTATTAAGATTGTAATAGAAATATCATGAAGCCATCAAATTAAACAATATAAGTCAATAATAAATCATATAATAACCTCAGTTTTATGAAAAACACAACCATCATAAAATCATAAGATAACCGTTACCGTTTGTTAACTTAGTTTATTACTGTTGTCTACCCTTAATATTTTCATATAGATATTCATACAAAATGTACATAAATAACAATATATAGTTCAAAATTATTAACTTGCCATTTGTTTGGCTACAAACAAATTATACAGTTAACTGAAATATTAAACATATAACCGCTGTGTAATGATCAAGATTAAGCTACATTTATTTATACAAAACATTTTATTCATCAGTATGGTACTACTTTCATTTTCAGTATTGATTTTCACCACTGGTCACCCCTCTTCTATAACTTATCTACCCTTAATTAAAAAAAATATTCACCTAGGATTGAGCCTACAAATTTAGTTAAATATGCAACTCTCACATCTGCTTTTTTTTTATTAAATATGCTAATAGAGTGATATACCCAAAACAGGCAAACCCATTTTATCTAAGTTTTTTATTCAAACTAAATACTTCTTTAACTGTGTAACATTAAAAGTCCCAATTATATCGTCATTAGTCCGGCTTTTCAATACATATGCATTATCAAGTTTCCTCTCTATTATTTGATATGGACCCTCAAAAAGCAAGAAAAACTTTTTTATCTTTTTACTACACTTATCAGATAGTTTATGAGATTTAACTAAAACTAGATCTCCTACTTCATATACTATTGGGTCTTTTAAATCTTTATCAAATTGCCTTTTCCTCTTTTCTGCACTACTAATAAGTTTTCTACGTACCAAAACAAATTTCTCACCCTTATCAAAAACTTTTTCTGACGGAAATTGAATTATCTTATTAATAAAAAACTTACTTCTTTTACCAAACATAATTTCATATGGTATTTGGTTAGTACTATTATGTACCGCATGATTCAAGCAATATTCAATAAAATCTAAAACATATGCCCATTTAGTATGTTGTTCATGACAATACGACCTAATTATCCGGTTTATTTCTTTATTTACTCTTTCCGTAAAATTAGATTGGGGGTGATACACAGATGAGTGATGCGGAGTTATATTATTCCTTTCCAAGGTATTGTACCATAAAGCACTAGTGAATTGACTCCCATGGTCAGATAAAATTGATTTTATTTTCCCTACTTCTGGTATATACTCATTTATTATCCGGTTTAAAATTGCCTTTGTACTAGCTTTCTTTAAAGCATAAATTTTTACATACTTCGAGAAACCATCAATCAGAACTAGAATATGACTTAGAACCCCCTCTTGACTTAGGTAAAGGTCCAATTAAGTCAGTCGCTACTATTTCTTTCAGTTCCTTTGGGATAATTGGATGTAAAGCCCCTAACTGTTTTTTATTGCCATGTTTTGACTTCTGACACAAATCACAAACCCTCAGTTGTTTTTTAATTACTTTTTCCATCTGGTTAAATACGCAATGTTCCTTTAGAATCTTATATATTTTATGTCCTCCCATGTGAGCAAATTTACGGTGAGTAAAATCGGTTATTTGATACACTACATCATTAGGTATTACTAACTTCCAGTCATCACAATTTTCCACGTTTCTTTTAAACAAAATTCCTTTATATATTGTGTACAATCTATTTATTCTGTGATCAGTTTGTTCTGGGTCATCTAATATTTTAAAAATTCTGTCTAACTTAATATCCGCTCTCTGTTTCAAGCCTATATCTCCGAAAATTTCTTTACCTTCACTTTCATGAAATCCCAAATCTACTTGATTTTTTAGCACCTTTACTACATTTTTACTATCAGTCTCTGCATGTCCTTCATCATTTAATCTACTCAAAATATCGGCTGGAATGTTTGACTTGCCTGGCACATATTCAATCTTTAAATTATATTCTTGTAATATGAGTGACCATCTCAAAAGTCTACTATGAGTTAATTTACATCGATTTAAGAAGGATAAAGCTTTGTGATCTGATCTAACAATCACTTCTTTGTGACCAATTAAATAATTTCTAAACTTTTTGCATGCAAAAACAACAGCTAGTAATTCCTTTTCTGTGGTTGTGTACATTTTTTCTACTTCTAGTAGGCTCCTGCTAGCAAACATGATTACTTTTTCTAGATTATCTTGATCTACTTGATATAAAATTGCCGAGACTGAAATGTTTGATGCATCAGTGTTAACATAAAAAGGTTTACTAAAATCTGGGTGTTTAAGCATTACTGTATCAATAAATGCTTCTTTGATTTTGACAAAATTTTGCCTTTCTCTGTCTCCCCAGATCCAACTCTTTTTTGAACTTAATAAGTGTTTAAACTGTCCTGTTAATTCTGAATAATTTTCCTTGAACTTACGATAATAATTACACAATCCCAAGAAAGCTTGCAACTCTTTCAAGTTTCTAGGCTCATCGAAAGTCATGATTTTCTGTATTTTCTCAGGATCTGTCTTAATCCCTTCCCTTGTTATTATGTGCCCTAAAAATTTTATCTCATCTTTCAAAAATTCTGACTTTTTTAGCTTGACTGTAAAACCGCAACTTTTCAATCTAGAAAGAACCCTGTCAATGTGATCTAGGTGTTCTTCAAATGATTTAGATGTTATCAGTATATCATCCACATAGCATGTTACAAAGTCATTGAATTCAGGACCTAGCGCTCGATTAATTGCGCGTACAAAGTGTGCTGTTGATACTTTTAATCCAAATGGTAATCGGCGGTATTGATAATTCCTACCTTCAAAAGTAAACGCTACATATTTACGGGACTCTTCATTTAACTCTATCTGTAGGAAACCCTGCGTTAGATCTATAGCACTGTAATATTTGGTTCCCATGAATTTTTGAAATATAATCTCAACATCTTCTGTACCCTCATTGTCACTAACTAAATATTGGTTTAACTTTCTACTGTCTAAACAGATTCGTGTTGATAAATCACGTTTTACAACACAAACAAGCGGATTAGAATACGGACTTTGTGATTCTTCAATTATATTTTGTTCCAACATTTTATTAATCTCCTCCCTAACTTCTTTCCTTTTATTGTATGGTATTGGGTACGTTTTTCCTGTATACACTTTATCTGAACTTAGGTTTAGTTTAGCTGTGTAATTTGTACATAAACCTGGATTCTCTGAAAATACATCACTGTGCTTAATTAAAGTCTGTTCTAATAATTGCAAATCAGTTTTGCTCAAATCGTCATTACTTTCTCTAATTTCTTGAATTTTAGTCATCAATTTATTGGTAAATTCATTTTTTTCTTGGCTACAACCTTTGTTCTCATGAGTGCCTATTTCCTCAAGAAACTTCATAGTATTGGTTTGACAAAATTCTAATTCATTATTTAATGATATGACTCCAATTTTATTCAAAGTCACAACTTTTACACTCCCTACTTCTTTACAAATCATTTTAAATGGTATATGGACTTCTTTGTTTTCATTGTTTATCAAACTAAGACATTCATTTTTAAAATTAATCACTCCTTTGCATTCCTTTAAAAAATCACACCCTAGAATAATATCTAGCCTCACTCCTTGCACAACTAAACATACCAATGACATAACGTTATTCCCTTCAAATTTAATATCAAACAATACCTGCTTCGTAACATTCTTTGATTTATGTCCGGTTATTCCCATAATATTTAAATTAGAGACTGGGAACACTTCACATTTTACTCCATTACCCTTCAACTCATTAAATAAAATGTCTGACATTATTGTGGCTTGAGATCCACTGTCTATGAGACAACTAACTAACCTACCATTTATTTCACCGACAATTTCTGGTAAAGTCTCAGAGACTGGTTTCATTAAATTGTTATTAAAATTTGCCTCGTCCATTAATTCATCAGTCAGATTAGGATTCAACATTACTTTACCTTGGGCATTTTCTAGATCACATCTTACGCTGTTATTAAACATTTCGTTACACAAATCTTTTAACTTATTTAGGCCTATCTCATTTAAATGGATCCTATCTGTTCTCATTTGACCATTGAAATAAATATTTTCTTCATAAAAATTTAAATTACAATTTTTCACTCCCTTGGGATACATAAATTCATTGGTTATATCTAAAACCTTGATTGTAGTACCATTATCAAACGATTTTATGGCTTTATTTACCATTTCTAATTCATCAAAGTGGCGGTGATTATTTAACGCTATCTTGGGTATAGGTGGTAAAGTAAGCAAGACTATTTCTTTTTTCAGTGACAGTAACATCTCTACTAGGTCTCTAAATTTATCGCAAATAATATGCACTGGTTCACCTTTAAGTAAATTATTAGTACCTATCATAACCATAATTTTGTCACTCAGCAAATGCTCGTTTTCTGTAATGTTCTGTTTAAGTTCCTCTATTTTTTGCCCACTAATGCAAAATCCAATTCCCCTTTTAGTATGCTGACCAGGTGTGACTCCCCTTCTTAAATTAAGAATTTTTTCTCCAAACCTACACAAAATACTATCTCCTATCAACTCATAGCCATTAAAAATAGGTTTAGGCCTACTACCTACTTGTGATTTATAGTTCACACCCGGTAACCTGTCTCATTCCGTGGAATTCCCTGATCTGTTACTATTCCTACAATAATTATCGTCTTTTTGTGCATTGTAACCGTTGTTTTGACTAGGCCTATTATAGTTCCTACCATAACTCCCCCCACTTCTCTGCGCATTATCACCATTATTCCTATCATACCTCCAGTTGCCTCGACAGTTAATAACTCCCCCTACATTAGTCTGAACTTGTTCAGTGTTTGAGCGATGGTAATTATTGTCCCTTCCATTTCCACGTCCTCTCCAGTTTCCTCTATTATTAAAATTACTATTTTCCAGTTTACGCTCATCTTTGAAATTACCATGAAATCTTTTAGGTTCACTCTGGCCAACATTAAATTCGTCAAACCCGCTTAACTGAAGCAAAAAGGTTTCTAATTCATCAGCGTTGTTAATGTATTTTGCAGTGGCTATGGTTGCAGCGATATTCTTAGGAAGGTGATTGCTAATCATATTCAAAAACAAACTCATCTCAATAGGGTTATCCAAATACCTATTCTTGGTATAGTAATCTATTACATAGCTTACCAAATTCCCTTTAAATTTATCAAAATGTCCGTTGCTCATTAGGCCGTTTTCAAAATTACGCTGTTTACGCATTCCCCAGTAACGTTTCTTAAAAGAACGAGAGAACCCCTCTACATCATCCCATTCGGTAATATGCTGTCTTGCCCACAGTGCAGCATCTCCCTTTAAGTGTTTTACAATGTGAAGGATTTTTCCCTCCCATCGCTCTTCACTCAGTTCACAAAACTTATTAACAAACTTAAGAAAATACATAGGATGAATATCTTCCCTATCACTATCAAAATCTATTAAGTACAATTCAGGATTGTTAATCCCTACTGATTGAGGTTGTTTCGCATTTACCTGTAGGTGGTGACCAGGGCATGTCTTTAGTTCAGAACTAGAAGTTTCAAGGACATTTATTCTATTCGTTACGTCGTGTAGGTTAGAAGCAACATTATTTACATCAGTTTGCATTTTCGCTAATTCAGAGATATACTCCTGTCTTAAAACTACCCTATTCCTATCACACTCTCCTTGTATGAGAGTCAACTTGGTCTGATCATTTTCATTTACAAAGTCTCTAATTGAATCGATCTTTACATTTAACAATTTTATATTAGTTGCCAATTCAGATGAAGTCTGATTAGCTTTCTCGTGAATTTTCACTAGTTCCTTACTTAACTCAGGATTTTTCAAAATGCCCGCACCAATTTGTACGTTCACAATTGACTCTACTTGATTTAATTTTTTACCCATGGTAGAAATATCTTTATACAAATTCTTACACCTATCGTCAACATTCTCATTTAATTTACATTCTACTTCTTCAATTTTATTCGAAAATTTAGTCTCAACTTCATCAATTCTCTCATTAACTACAACAATTTTTTCTGCCAGTTCCATTTTGATACAATTAATACTTTGGCAAATCATTACGTTACTTTTCTCGATTTGATTTAGCCTATTGTTACATTCATTAACAGATTCTTTAAGCTCATTATTACTTTTGTCAAATTTAGATTCAAGATTATCAAATTTTTGTTGTAAAAATGTCAGAAGCTGACTTACGTCTGATTTCTGTCCTACCAAATGGTTAACTTGCACGTTGGAGATGGGTGTCTGCGTTGGTTCTGGTTCAGGTGCTGATGTCCGCGTTGGTCGTAGCTCGGCCGCTGATGTCTGCGTCAGTGGTGGCTCAGATGATGCTGTCTGCATATTTAGGCCTAGGGTAGATGTCTGCGTTGGTTGTGGCTCGGCTGCTGCTGTCTGCACATCCCCAGGTATCTCAAAATGAAGTTCGGGACGGTAGAGGAACTCTTCGGAGTTAGGTAAGAATAGGCCTAGGCCTAGTTGGTTTTCTGCCAGGTCTAGTTGCGGTGAGCCTATTTGGTTGTCCTCATTCTCTGTTGTGTCGTTATTTCGTGGTCTGTTGTCTTCTCCGTTCAAATTTCCATTAGGCCATCCGTGGAACTCACTTTCATCACTGGTGGTGCTCATTTTTGTTCACTAAAGTTGTTCATTAAAGTTCACTTCAATATCACTTTCAAAGTTAACACGCCTCACGGGAAGGGCGCCATTTTGTACCGTTGTACCTTTTTTTTATTTTATTTATTAGAGAACAGATTTTGATTTAATTTAAGTTAGGCCTAGTCGAACTGTTATAAATTTAGATTTGTAAAAAGTCACTTCGACACAGGGGATGTAGTGTGGATAGTAAAGAATCAGTCAATTTAGAGAAAACAGATTTTTTATTAGGCCAATTGTTAAATATATGTTAGCAGTCTTTTAGATAGGAAAAACCAGATTTTGAGTCTATATTGAGGCCTATTCATGAAACTACTAATCTCAGGGATGATAAATAAAAATTATTTATCATGGGGTAGGGCATGAGGGTGCATCCTGTCAAGGTGATGATTGAAGCAGGGTTCCAGTCACTTATTCACTTTGAACAAAAGAGTCACGCTACAACTAGAAGATTACGCACACCGAATGAACGAATGAGCCGCACTGCAATCATGTACGAAGTATCACCACGAGAGAATATGTTTAAAATAAAAACCAATCTGTATGTATCCTAATTTCACTATATAACTTAAATCCAATCTAGGCCTACATCAAAATTTTACGGGCCGAACGCTCACCACCAGACTCCGATCATCCCAGAGCGAATGGCGGAATGGCGGATTGGCGTCCCCTTTCGTCAGACGTTACTGAATGAGTCAAAAGAGAATCATTCTTCGTATTGGGTTATCTGTTATTTTTTTAACATAAGCTCAATAAGTAATATTTATTATTAATCTATTCATTTAAAATATATAATTTTCTCTCAGGTCATAAAACTCAATTTTTATCGTATTCTTCTAATTTTTAACTCAAAACAATTACCATTATTTCCCTCGCATCCGCCATGAATACTCCTTAGTGATGCACGTAACCAACGGGATTGCTTCTCATTGGTCGAGATTATTGCACCTGTTGATTACGTCACCACCTCCAACATTTTATTTTACATTACCAACCGAATGTTAATTAACTACGCAATTACGATCAATTGTATTATATGAAAAGTATAAAAACATTATTTTAAGTAAAAGAACACTCCCACAAGCTAGACTCGAGGTAGGCTTATAAAACAGGAGTGACAAAATCAGGCTAGGCCTACTTCAAAATCAGGAAATATTTAAACTTTATTACTCCAATTTCCATAGGATTAGACAAAATAGAATATTTCAAAATGCTTTTATATTAAATTTTAAAAGGCCTACCATAAAGAAAAAGAATTTTGCATAACATAAACAATAAAAAAATTCAAATTAATTTGTTTACTCACCAAACACTGCATCGCTCCAGTGATCGTCCTTCATCCAGTCCAGTGGGAGACTATTTATCAGATTCGAACGAAATCCGAGCGAAGTTTTAACCAACGAAATTAATCAAAATTAATAAATTGCCTGTACCGTATGTGTAGTAGCAAAAAACGAAACCAGTGTGACAGGGTGGCCGAATAACAACTCGAAG
The DNA here is from genome assembly GCA_030545055.2 of Neoaliturus tenellus. Lineage (NCBI taxonomy): Eukaryota > Metazoa > Arthropoda > Insecta > Hemiptera > Cicadellidae > Neoaliturus > Neoaliturus tenellus. The sequence continues at coordinate 106,750,893 of CM061537.1, forward strand.
TAAGCTACTAAATTAATATTTTATTACAACAACGACATTCACATTACAATGGTAAACAGAGATGAACAAAACATTTAAGTTACACGACATACAATTCGCGGCAGGTAATTCACAACGACCAAGAGCTATCAGTTACAAGTTAGGATTGAATGATTTAAACTGGGGAAGGTGATGCAACCGAGCTTTAACCCGCCCCGGGGCCGAAGCCCCGGGTGGTCGATATGTTAATTAATTGAAAGCTAATCGCGGACTACCGACTGACTACCGACAGCTGTCCAGCTGTCCACCACCACTTCTCCCCTCCAGGGAGGGGGAAGCCGCTCACGCGCTCACCTTTACCGTCTGGTGCTGCCAGGCCCGGATTATCCACTAGGCCAACCTAGGCCATGGCCTAGGGCGTCAGCCGAGAGGGGGGCGTCAAACGGGCCTTTTTATACTACATTTCAGCCAAAAAATGATTTAACTGCAAACATAACTAAATTTTGGGGTGTTCACATTTTTTTATCAAATTTTTTAATAACAAGAGTAAATAGAATATTCGGCAAAAAGGTAAAAAGAACGAATTATTCAAGCGAACTAGAGGACCCCCTAAGTTGCCGGGACCCGAGGGGCTCCTTCGCGGCGGGAACAAGCGCCCCTTATGTAATGTAAAGAGTGTCTCTGAGCGGTCAAAAGCATCACCCCCGACTGGCGGTAAACATCGCCCTGTAATCGACGGTAAATATCACGCTTGATCAGACTTAAATTACGCCTCCGACCGCCGGTAAAGAGTGCCCCCAATACGCATAAATAGCGCCTATGATCAGTGGTAAAGAGCGCCCCCGATAAGCAGTAAATATTCCCCTAATTGACGGCAAATAGCGCCCCTTTGCCTTGACCATCGCCTTGTAAGGTTTGCCTTGACCTTGTTCCTTTGCCCTGGATTTAAATTTATTTCTGTAGGCCTATTACAAAATTATACAGGGTGTTTCAGAACTCCCTGCCAACATTTCAGGCCATTGTTCCTGGACCAAAAAAAATGAAAATCATAGTAATAAAGTCCAAATGCCGCCAGTTACCCACACAGTCACCATTTTTTTGACACATATTAATTTTTATTTCCAAAAAGGATGGTTGTATTGAGTTCAATTTTGGCATGAATCTTTATCACACCATATCCATTTCAAGAGAAAATAATTATTATTTTCCAATGTGTATTTTAAAAATGGTGGCCATTTTAAATTTGTAATCTCAAATATCTCAAAAACGGTAAGTTTTTCAAAATCTTTACTAGAGACTAAAAATTTTACAAATCAAATTATATAACTAAAGATAGCAAGTTTCTAAGGATATGACAACAAATAACGGAATTATTGCGATTTTTCTCTTAAAATAACCTAAATTTGCATTAACGTTTATGCAAAATCATTGTTTTTCAGCAGAAAAATCACAATAACTCTGTTATTTGTTTCAAATACGTCCTCGGAGTAAAGTGACGAAAATGCCAATCATAACTTTCGTTAAATAATTCTGTCCTTTTATACTACATTCAAAGTAAATTAGAATTTTAAAAAGTCGATGTATAGGATTGTTGTTTTGTTTTTTTTCCGGGGGGGGGGGGGGGGGGCGTAATTGCGACCTATGGCCTAGGGCGTCAAAAAGTGTTAATCCGGGCCTGGGTGCTGCCCCTAACGGCCAAAATCAACATTACTGTAACTTGTTGCACGAGTTGGCCTGGTTTTCCAGGCCATAGGCTGGGACAACGTCAGCGCATTCCAGACACGTGCGGCTACAATAAACTAGGCCGGTCACCAGGGCAGGCATTGAGTCCAGCTGACGGAATCATATTCTGGAAGCCTAGTGCGCTATTCCATTTGAGGTCAAAACAATTTCAACATACCCGACCCTATATTTTACTAATAATAAACAGATTAAATCTAGTGACGGTAAAAAGGCTTATAATAGGGTGGGTGTAGATGCCTCATGGATTAATAGTATTTAAACGGTCTAGGGGTTTTTTGGCCCGTCACATATATGTCAATGAACACGATAACTTTTGAACCGAAACTCCGATTTTGATCAAATTTGGTACAGGGGTGTAAGGCAGCATTTACTTGATCGAGTTCGCAAACCAGAATGATCGACCTACCGGAAGGGGTAGTTTTGGGGGGTTTTGTACCCCAAAAATGGGTTTTTTGCATTTTTCATCAATAATTTTTAAAAATATTTAATTTTTATTTTCACCATTGGATTTAGCTAAAAAAAACACACAATTTAGTATTTTAAAGCTTTGCTCTATCTCCATTGGTTACCGAGATATTACAAAGTCTAAAGACAGTACATTGTATTTTGGGGCTCCAATGTTAATCTTATGGAGAATAGGGATGTGTTAATATTTCACTTATTAACCAATATTTTTCGATGAAACTTGGTATTCAGCTTCATTTGGTTGAGGTTCATCCATTTATGGTAAAAAATCTTGGTTTTTGCGCTTATCATGGCAGCAAACCTGCATACTTTTTTCCCATGTTAATTATAAGGCGAATAGGAAAACTCCTTTAGCAATGGACAGATATTGATAAAACTTAGTACATGGCTTCATATGGTCGAAATAAATTTTTTGATGATAAAAACCTACTTTTAGTGTTCCCCATGGCAGCATACCTGCATACTCTCCCTATATTTATCATAAGGAAAATAGCCATTTATTTCCCTATTTATGAGCATGTGATTTTATTTGGTTTACAGTTTTATGTGGTCAAAATTAATATTACTAATTTGGAAATTCGCTGAGTACGCAGGTCTGCTGCGACGGGGAGTATTTGTTCTTATCATGGCAGCAAACCTGCATACTCTTTTCCCATGTAAATCATATAGAGAAAAGGAAAACTCTTTTACTTATGGACAGATATTGATGAAACTTAGTATATATCTTCATATGGTCGAAAATTTTTTTACCATAAAAACCTACTTTTAGTGTTCCCCATGGCAGCATACCTGCATACTCTTTTCCGATGTGTATCATAAGGAGAATAGTCATTTATATCCCTATTTATGAGCACGTATTGAAATTTTGTTTACGGGTTCATCTGGTCAAAATTAATATTACTAATTTAGAAATTCGCTAAGTACGCAGGTCTGCTGCGACGGGAGTTATTACCATATGGGTTTGTAAGCAAATATAAGTTAAAACTTGCATAATGAATGTGCTTTGTGCATACCAAATTTGATCAATTTCTGTTATTTTTTATTTTCACCATAAACCCAATGGGGGAAGTATATGGGTCTGTCGCCATTTGGATTTTGCAAGTAAATAAAGTATAAACCTTTTCTAATGAATGTACTTTAAAAAATTTATAAATCTATGTCAATAAATAAGCAAGATAAAGGGTTTTGTTGATTTCCCATAAGAAAACCATGGGAAACTTATATTTGGATTTTCTCCATAACCATATAAGCTAAATACAAAATTCAAAATACCAAATTGTTTGTTTTTTGAGCTCTTTTAAATAGTTTAGGTTAAATTTGTTGAATTTTATAAACTAAGGTAAAAAAAGGAAAAAACCAAAAGGTTACCCTTTTAAAACCCCATAAAACCCCGTTAATGTTGTCCTATCATTCTGGTTTGCAAACTCGATCAAGTAAATGCTGCCTTACACCCCTGTACCAAATTTTATCAAAATCGGAGGTTCGGTTCAAAAGTTATCGTGTTCATTGACATATACATATATACATATATAGTATATATATATACATGTATGTCAGTTTGAATGAACTGTGTTTTAGGCTTCTGGAGACCTCAAAACGAAAAAGTAACATGGTCCCGGGCTTAGGTCTTACCGTGATTACTCCCATAAGAGCGTATTTCCTATAGGGAAATTCGCTAAAACTCCAATATTCAAACAGCCCTGGAGCCCAAACGGTTCATCGGAGAATAACAAATAGGGGTGAATTTTGTAGCAAATTTTGTGTACTTTAATTTTAATAATAAACATATTTTACGAAAAGTTAATTGTTCTTGAGATATAAGCCAAAAATTACAAAAAATACCAATTTTTTCACATTTTTTCCATTTTTTACAATGTTCCGTCAAGAAATTTTGTTAGCAAACCTCAGATTCGGATTCAGCACCCCAAAAAACATAAAAATTGAAAAAAAAACGAAACTACCCCAATTTTTGCTAGCTAGGGTAACTTTTGAATACAAATTTACTGGATTAAATCCGGAACAGTAGTTTTAGCGAATTTCCCTATAGGGAATACGCTATTACGGTAGTAGCCATGGTAAGACCTAAGCCCGAGACCACTTTACTTTTTCATTTTGAGGTCTCCAGAAGCCAAAAACACCGTTCGTTCATTTTCATATATATGTATATGTCCGTGGTACCGATAACTTTTAAAGCGGACCTCCGATTTTGATCAAATTTGGTATGAAGGTGTAAGACCAGGTCTATTTTCATGAGTTCGCAAACCAGCATTGTCGGGTTATAGGAACGGGGTTTTATGGGGTTTCAAAGGGGTCAAAATTGGGTTTTTGGCATTTTTGGACCTCAATTTTAAAAATTCATGAATTTTAACTAAAACCATTCGGAAGAGCTTAAAAAACACACAAAATGTAGTATTTTGAATTTTTAACTTAGCTTAAATGGTTACGAAGAAAATCCAAAAATGTGTTTTCCATGTTATTCTTTTGGGAAATCAAGAAAACCCTATATCTTACTTATTTGTTGACATAACTTAGTCAAATTTGATATGTACATTATCTAGATAGGGTTTAATTTATACTTCCTTACAAAACCCATATGGCGGCAAACCTACATACTCACCCCCAGGGGGTTTATGGGGAAAATAAAAATTGTCAGAGCTTGATACAATTTTGTGTTTACATTCACCAATTTATTGATTAACTTAGATTTTCCAACAACGCCCTATGGCAGCAAACCTACATACTCGATCCTATGGGGTTTTATGGGGAAAGTAAATAATCTAAAATTCCATTGGAAATTCGCTGAGTACGCAGGTCTGCTGCGACGGGGGTATTTAATAATAATTTTCATCACACTACATAGATATCACCTGTTTTCGACCCTCACTTCTACCAACGAAACATCTGTTTTTCCGGCCTAGGCCGGCAAAATTTTCCGGCTGTAGTCACTTACCGTTAGAGTATTAGTTTTGGTGGCCTTAGCTGATGTGAAGTGGTTGCCTAGCAACCAGAAACTCAAGCAGTACATCTCGCTAGGTTAGTTGAAGTTGAGGTTGTGTTTTGTTAGTTATGAACGAAAAAGTAATTTTTTCCCTTGTTTAGAATTTATTGAATTGTTTAGTGTGATGAAAAATATCGTTCATAACTTGGGCCGAAAGCGTTTTGCCGGCCCCGAGATCGTGTTTCAAGTTCGAGACGAAGTCGAGAACTTGAAACGATCGAGGCGCAGTATCAAAGCACCACTTTCGACCCTTGTGACGAAATATACTATTAAACCTCAGAAAATTTTATGTTTATTCTGAGGTTTTTATACAAGCAACAATAAAAAACATAATCGGTTCTTTATTACTCAGTTTTGACCTACTACTCCCTATTTTTAAATTAACAATTACAAACTTTTCCTATAATTTCACTAGCTTATATATATATATATATATATATATATATATATATATATATATATATATATATATATATATATCGTATGGCTCATTCAGCCAGCCACCATGGTTTAAGAATAATAAAATAAATTCTGCAGTGCAGAGCACCTGAGTCAGTATAAGTAAAAATCTAAACACTAAAATAAAAAAAAATAATAAAAAAATTAGATCTCTCTTTATAGAGCTAAATCCAGGGCGCTAAGCCATTGCAGCCCAGCTTCACTTGAGCTATGCAGACCGGCCAATCCTTCGGGGAAGGCACTCAGTGGGCATTCTTCGACTATGTGTTCCATAGTTTGATACTCTGCTCCGCAGTCGCATGACTGGTCTTGTGTCATTCCCCATTTGTGCTTCCAATAATTACATCTTCCCACTCCAGTGCGGAAACGATTGAGTATAGTCCACTGCTTCCGAGGAAGATTCATACCACCTACCGCTACGGTCGGGTCATCTATCAAGAAGTGGTTCCGACCTTGAAAAGCGTCCCAGGAGGAAGTCCAGTTTGTATGGATGGTGAAGTTCGAGTCCATCAACTGGGAGGCTGTTCGTAGAGGTGGTTTTCGGGACCTCGATCGGCCCGCATTCTGGGGTAGGTAATCATGGATGGGCAGCTGTGGAGCAGATAAGATCTTTGTGTATTCCCTAATGAGTGCATAACTTCGTCTTATTTCAAGAGGAGCGATATTACACAGCACCGGGAGCCAGGGTACAGGAGTTGCCATGAGTGTACCACTAATGGCTCTCATGGTCCTGTTTAGCTGGACGTCGATCTCTCTAACGTGCACACTATTTAACCACATGGGAGCACAGTACTCAGCAGTTGAATATACCAATGATAGAGCAGTTGTTCGCAGAACTTGTGCGTTAGCTCCCCATGTGGAGCCAGCAAGGTGATGGACAATGATGACGGGGGGTGATGTTGTTCGCGTCCGCAGCATTCCATTAAAGTTGCACGTACTCCCCGGGTGGTGCTAAACGAACAACAACTTTGGCAGCTGAACTGTCACACACAGTGATCTCTCAGCTATGCCAGCTGCCAGACTAGCTTATAAAAGTGTAATACTCCACGCTTGTGCTTTGAAGGTGCGTTGTAGGTTGCGTATGTAGATTGGTGTTTATTAATTTAGTTCAGTTTATGTACTCATAAGTTTATGACTCTTACGATGACTCTTAAGAGTCATCTTCACCCCTGGGCCAGTAGCCCATTGATGCGCAGTCGGCAATGTTAACCATACGACTTTTAATGCAAAACATGCTATTTTATTCCCCTGTTTCGTACGCTTTTTTTCAGCCAATTTTCTTTTAACCTGGTACGTGTTTAGTTGAATAGTTATATTAAGCCCCTAATACCTCCAAATTTTGAAAATTTAACAAATATTACTCTTTGTGACGTTGCAAAGTAACTCAATTTCCCTTAGTAATAATTGTTAAATTTTCATAGAGTTAAATTTTCACAGAGTTAGACCTATTTATAATGTGGACAAGATTTATATTCCCTTATTTTTTTCTTTACACCTAATTTGTACTGTTTCGTATTTCCCATGCGTAGAATTAATGACACGTGAGGTTATATTGAGGTTATACTCGTTAATTGTATTCATCATGGAACACATATATTGAATGTAAAATTATTAAGTTTTTTAATTGCTTAATAGACTTGGTACGACAATAATGTTTTGATACATGTAAGTTATCGTTCTTAAGGATTTATGAAAGTTTGGTGAACCTAAACCACAAAACCAAAATTAGTGCTCGCAAGTTAAACAATTTGAGGGTAAGTGGATGACTCGTTATGCATGTAATTTCTCTAAAGGAAGAGAGAAATTGTCTTTATCGTCGCTATTTACCCCAAACGATAACTGCCCTTTTTAATTTGTACATTTTCCATTTACAGAAAGACTAGTTTTTATTTCATGTTTTACAACATATCTTTCTTTAAAGTTATGTAAAAAAAAATCTGCATGCTTACTTAAGAAAATTTTAGATTTGAACCCGTGACCTCCAGTTTCGGAACACCCTGTATACTGGCATTGATGAACATATTTTTATTAGAAAACCCATATGCGATTTAGGTATAAAAAACTTTATTTCGTGATTTTAACTCAAACCGTTTTCCTGCTATAAATAGTGCACGGGTGGTCTGAAACACCCTGTATAAAATATTACAACACTTCCTCTGTCGTAATGCACGCAGTTCTTGAGAGATATCTTTAGAAGTGAAATTGAAATCATGATGCAATTATGTACACAAAAGAAGTAAAGAAAATGAAGAACCATGCAGATGACATATCCCGTGATGTGATATTTATCTAGTGGATCTCATGAACCAACTTGTGGTCTTAGAAGCGAAGAGTGTATATTTATTCAAACATACTAAAATACATTAAACCCCTTCGTAAAAAAAATTTTGGCAAGCGTTTTTGCTATCATTTACTATGATGTGTTTTTCATCATACTGAACTAAGAGAAATGGTATTTCGTCATGAACGCAAAGCTGGCCTTTATAGTCGCACACGGTAAAAGCATTTGCTTATTTTACTATAAGTAATTTGTTTTCTTTCTATCCATATTATGATAAATAATGTTTGGTTTTAAAACATAAATATATACTAATTAAAAACATACGGGTCAAGGAAACAATAAGTAGATTGAAAATTATAACATAAAATGCAGGTTTTTAATCTGTATTGATTTGACTTATGTACCATCTGTTTAGAATTAATAAAGAAGAAAGCAAACTACAGTATCAAGTATAGACAGTTCAATAGAAGTTTATTCAGCACTAGTGCAGAAATTTCTGTGCTTGGTTAAATATGATTGCGCACAGAGAAGAACCAATTCGGTCATAGTGTCTGAAAATATTTTAAATCTGATTTAGACACACTGCTAAAAAAAGGGTTTTCATCCTGTAATTAATCTGAAAAGTGGGCGTTGATTGTTGACCTTTGACAGCTCATTGTTCAAACAGTTTCAAACATGTTAAAGAAACTTGTGGTTAAAAGTATATTTCCCCGCTATGTCATTATTACTCGAACTAGTTATTGGGTTAAAAAAACTTTTTTTAGATTTTGATAAGTCCAAACACAATTATTCGATATACCGGGAAGGTAACTTCACCCCTGCATGATTTCATTGATGCTGCACTACTCTCCATTACTTCCAATTACCCCTACTACATACAAGCTCAGCAATTAGCACACGGAAATTGTTTGGGGTTTCCCTATCTTTGTATAAGACCAAATAACAGTACAAAATATGGCTGAATGTAAAAAATCCCCTTATCATGTCAAGTTATTTTAATTATATAAAAACTATGTTTTATAAGCTACAGTTTATTACACTTTGACGATCATCACGCACCTTTCCACTTAGATTAGTAGAAAATTGTTCAAATTTTAATTAACAAAAATAGGGTTAACTTTTCCTTCTTTCTAGGACTTTAGATTTTTTGTTTTAAATGGGGGTTTTTTCAATAGTAATGGATTGGAGCTGGTCCCATGACTGGAAACATCTGTTTTCCCTTCAACTTGTTAAAAAGTTTCCATTTAATCCTCAAGGACAATTTTTTTGCAACTACATTAAACAAAAATTAGACCTACTAAATTTTTCAAGTTCATCGAGCATATCCAGTGCTATTACAACAAAGGATGAAAGATGAAAGATGAAAGATCATCACCTGATCAAAGTTCGAAACAAAAATTTGATCTGGACCAAATTAGTTACAAAATATTTCATAAATGAAACACATGAAGAATCATACCTGAATATTATTATGTAGACGGTAAAAATATATATACTACGAATGTGATAATCAATAATAGAACAGACTATATGTTGTAATTTAATGTAGGTTATTTCCGTACTTAATGAAGAGCCAAACACATAATGGCTTATTTTGGTCTTAATTTAAACATTTTCATTTCCCGTCAGCCATTTATAACAAAAGCGCAGGTGTTAATTAGCTGTCCAGGGCTATCGTAACCCGCTTTTATATTTAAATTCTATCAGTTTTGTTGTTTTAATTACATTTAATTTTGTATTTGTTTATTAAGAAATTATAGTTAAGTTTGATTTGATTTATTAATCCACCAATAATTTAATTTACAAAGTAATAGGTAACAAATTAAAATAAGAGTGTTTTATAATAATAGGCTGTAATCTGCCGTTTCGGTACGTCACTTAAATACTGAAATCAGCGTTCCACAGCCCGAGAGCTATTTCTTCTTAAGTTGGACAAAACAAAAGTAAGAGCGAAAACATCAAAACATGTTTCATCAATGTTTTGTTTATTGGCTACAACTGTTTGTGACTGTTTAATCAGTGATTGAATGAGGAAGCAGTGAATTAATTTAATAGTGTAGGATGGTGAAAAACAGTGTCAAACACGTGGTCAAAATAACTTGTGTAGCTCTCGAACGGTCTCATGATTAAGGCTTAGTTGAACCGCCTGCATGTAATAAGTGACCACTTGCCTCAGTAGCCTATATGACTTTTTGGATATGTGACCCCCCCGTGAAGCGTCCAATCCAGAACAACTCCTAGATACGTCATCCGGTTCTACAGTTCTATATTTAGGCCTTGCAGTGTTAGGGCCATTACCTCTAAGATAACTCCTCGTAGCGAAGGGACCACCACAGTTTTGAAGGGATCGATTGAACGACCTTCTGTCTTCTTAAGTCTAACTGATCTCAGGGCCCCGTTCATGAGATCACACATTGTGTTGTTAAAGTAGCCTGACACCAGAACCACAATGTGGTTAACGTATATCTGTACAAAAACACCACCTACATTAAGAATTATGATGAGGTTAACCACAAAGTTACAGAGAAGTGGAGACAAGACAATGCCTTGGAGTCGTTCTTGCCTCTATCAACTGGCTGAGAAGTGATAGATTCACCTTCCTATTTTCAAGAGGAATTCAATTTACCAGCCTCCTCTTGGAGCCCATGAGCTTTGTTTTACTTGATGACAGCCTGAATCGCAGTGTTGTCAAGAAAGCTCCAAATGACGAGAAAGGCCCCGAGTGCGAATGTTTTTCGGATTTTGAACGACTTTTCGATCCTGCTTACCATTTTATGTAGCGTAGACCTACATGATCTGCATGGTAAGTAGGCGGGCTATTGATCATGATGCGGATCGATTTTGAGAGCAGTATCCCCACATACTTAATGATAGCTTCTCCAGAGTATTTTAAAGAAAATATGACAATTCGATTCAGCAAAAAGACTTTAGATTTGTGTTCTTTGTTTTATCAGGAATAACGATTCGTTATGACGTACCCTAAATCGAACTTGGGACAAACTTGAGAAAACCCTGGCCTCCCAAAGTTAGACGATCTACGTGACTCAACCGATCATTGAATTGTGTGTAGGTTATTTGCTCCTGTTTAGAACAGCGGTTGTAAGCGAAAATGTCCACTAACAGTATTATATTGTAGTTTGTAATAAAAAAATGTTATAAGGTTATTTGAATCACTGTATGATTTTCGGAAGTTGTAACACATTAAGTATCTGAGTTACACACTTCAAATATAAATATAACAATTTTACTAATAGACTCTCAGGTCTCTTCACTAAAGGTCGAGGTATTGAATATAAACAAATTTGGATCACACTTTGAAGAATTTCCAAATATATTACACTCATACCATATTGGCTAGTCCCCTTTTGGGAAAATAATATTCGTTTCAAAAAGAGTAAGGGAGAGGATGGCCATTGTTTCAAATAAAGTTGAAAATATATCAATAAATTTTGCAAACTATAATAACATAGTTATGTACTTAGACTAAAGGATATTTATTAGCTGCTACCAGAAGAGTTGACAACTGTAGTTTATTGTTTTAAGTAAACAGACTATAAGCCTCGGCCGACTACTGCAATGTCAGCCACTTATCGACCCTCATCCAATCAACAGTTATGATGACACTGTTGACTTTTAATCCAAAGTTTTCTGTTAACTTTTTCTCACATGTCAATAGTGTATTTCAATGCCCAATCTTTCATGATACATTTGTAATTTGTCTTATTAAATTCAACTTTAATAGTTTCAAAGTTCATAATTTCGTTAATGTAAGTTTTTATAAAAAATATGATTTTAGAATATATTACAAAAATTGGTAATTTTACTGACATCCTATACTTTGTTGTTAATTTTGTATTTATTTTAATAGGTTTTTATTCTTATTTTTTGGCTGATATGAACTTTTTTCTGACAACCACTTACTAAATAAAAGAGTTTCTATACCAACTATTTTTTTTTTTATAAAATTATTATTTTTTAAGAAAAGTTATAAAAAATTTTTACATACATACGAATAACAGGTTTGACTTAAAGAAGTCAAGATAAATAGTTTGTAAAATAAGTCTTCAGTTTAACAATGAAGATCTAACTATTAAATTTAAATAGAACTTAAATTGAGAGAAAACCCATTTTACAAACAGTGATATTTTAAAATTAATATTACCTTCTTAACCTAATAAAAGTTCTTTTTGACAGCTTTAAATTCTGTCTTTCAAAAGGGCACTTAAGAAAGAATAAAGTTATTGTTTCCAACTAAGAGGAAAGTTTGTCTTTTAATTCGATAATATTTTAAACTGTGAAGGTAAAATGATATTTTCCGTCGAAGATTTTCATTGAATTATTAAAACCATTTAATTATTAAGTTTCACTTAGACATTTTTCGTTTGTCATTTGAACCCTACTACAACCACCTATGTTTCTTTGGTTTCATGTTATTAAAAAATTTCTTTAAAATTATTATTGTACAAATATTTTCTAGCTAATTTGAATTATTTTGAAAATGTAAAATCTTTGGTTATTTTAAAGTTCAAAACCTACCAACAAATTGTGCAAACTAAAATCATCTATGTAGTTAGGGTGTACTACTTTCAAAATGGTATACTTTCTTTCTATATCTCGAAAGCAAAATGCATTTTTGCAGAAGGGATTTAAGACTCAATGATGAGTAAAATTAAAAGCTTTAACTCTAATTAAAACAAATAAAAAGATGCGGTTTAGCTGAGTCTTATGTATGATGAGAGTGTCATAAAGATAAATTTAAAAACTATTTGCACCATTTCATGCTTCTCTACATATAGGGCATATTATAATAATATAATAAATATAACATATCTAAAAGATTAAAAACATTTATTTTCAATAATTGAGAAGTGGACATTTTCATTTAAAATAAAACCATTTCCAGATATTATCAAAATATGATTTCGTTAGTTATTAATGTAATAATATTACTTATTTTGGATCTTAGATGCATTGAATCTTAGATGTCAGGCCCACAGTGAAAAATGTAATTGAGTCTTATAATTATCTGAAGAAAAATGTGTTCGTTAGTAACAAAAATAATTCTAATCAAGAGAACAGCCTTGGCATATTGACCCGCTACTCCAGGAGGTTGCCTCAAAGGGTCACTGAGTAAATCTCATCCCATGCCAAAAGTTTCCATTCGGAGATAAATCAATGAGTGCTTTGATGAGCATATTGGATATTTGAAGAGAACCCTTAGTATTAATTAGTCTTTTAAATTGTTGATACCTAAGTTATATATTGCTAAATACAGGTATATGTGTATGGATATTTCTCGTTTAGCTATATAAAATAAATGGCAATCAATAGGTTACATACCTCGTCTAACAGTTCATAATAATCGCATCCACGACATGTTTCGCCGCTACTGTAGCATCCTCAGGTGTCAAATGCAAAGATGTTTCATCCGGAAAGGAATCGTTGAAATGATAAAATTGACGAACACAACACAGTTACAATAAATAAATAAAACATATACAACACGGACACAGTTAACATTCCGGGTAGGCCTACCACGTACACGCACATCGCACCACGACCGGAACGGAGAGCAGAGTCTGTGTTTTTATTAAGTTTATTGATACATAATGAAGTTCAAACATGGACCAAACAACGAAATATCGTTGATTATCAATATTGACTCTTGATGACCAAGCGCTGTTGACATTTTGCTGAGTAATAACTGACACTTGAAATTTATTACTTTATCTACCAATTTGGCATTTTGGAAAACATAACATGTGATATTATTTACAGGTAGTAAATGTTTCATACAGTTTACAAACCTCAACATCGGTGAGCTACAAATAATATTTGCCTCCATTGATTGTCATCAAGTTATACATATTTTTGTAAATATAATGAGATGTTGAAATAGGTGAAATAAAACATCGTAACCGGACACATATTTAAAATCGTATTTTTTAACCTTAGTTAAATTATTTAAAAAAAAACACTTGCTTTACCAGCATATTAATTATATTAACTTCATTTATTAATGACAACAAAAAATGGAGATGAAAATCCGAGTAATTAATTAAGAACAAGATCACATTAACTTATTGTTTATTGTCAAATCCTTTTTAGATTATATGTTATCAAACTAAAATTCCAGATTAGATGTCGTGCCTAAATTGCTGTTTTTAATCTGGTATAGGGAATAAGGACTCAATAAGAACAAATGTGTTCCTGAATAAAAAAATACTCGTTCACCACTCCCTCCCTGATAATTCTTTAAGTGGCTAAAAAGACAAGGAAAGTCGGAATTTTCAGTAAATTATTGATTATTTGTTTGAACTTGGCAATAGTTTCCTACGCCACCGTTCTTACAGAAACAACCGACATATAGCTCACTACTCGGAACTTGCTTATAGCGGAAGTGCTGGTCGAATACAACTCTTAATGTTAATAACTACACCTTTAGAATTAGTATCGAAGACAAAGAATAATCACATATCGTAAAACCGACAATCAAAACAATGTTCCAATTTCCTACAATATTGACCTACAAAATGTAAAAGTATTAGCTTGATTATTAACTTTGATCATTGATGTAACAACGTGAGGTGTTTACAAAAAATTCGATCTGAAAATAAAATAATAATCTAAACCTTAGGGCCTAAGTGTATTTTACAACATGTAAATGATTTCCTATTATAGAATAAGTAATTAAAAATTAATAATCAACTACATTAATGTAATAATGATTGTGAACCAAAAGTAGTTCATCAGATTATTATTTTCTCTCAATTAAGATCTTCTAAAGACGCAAACTATTGGAGCTAGATCCTTCAGTTTGACTATTTTTGCTTATGTTTACGTCAGAGGAATTTTGTTAAGAGAGCTGTAAATGCTTAAACGCTTTTAAGGGATCCAAACCCATCAAAGTGTGGTGGTCATCCCGGAAATCGAACCAGTGACCTATTAAACGAAGTCCAAAACGCTAACCATTAGGCTAGCCAGATACCTCAGTATATGCCAGGTACACACGATGTATAAACAAAACATGCGATGTATAAGCATATAAACACACAGGTATAACCACGAGGTATGTAGATGGGAATTTAAGGATGAATATATATTTTATTTAAACCGCTCACGTTGCAGGAATCATCTGTTAAAAATTGCTTAAAGTCTAATAGGTAAAGTATGTAAAAAATTTATAAATAAAAAATGCAAGAATGGTTAAATTATTATAATTTTTTTAAAAACAATGGTAAGAGATATTTCCAAAGTATAGTTCCAAAGTAAGTTTCCAAAGTATATTTGGGTTAATAACGAATAACGATTGATATCGGATGGGAGTTATGGTTATGAATGTGTTATGGATTTTGTATAACATCACAACAGATCACCAGGCTGAGCGTGAACGTCGGTGTTATAGACTACCACATGTCAGCATTAGTTACTTCCTGCCTCGTCAGCCTGATCCCATAACCTTGTATATTTACACTGTTAATTTTGGCTTTATATTTTGCTCTCGCATGAGCTTTAAGCAGCTTCCTAAGCAAATTTAGCTTTCAAAATATATTTAAGGTATTATTTCTATAGAATGTTGTGTCTGTAGTATATTAATAAGTAATGTCAATGATTGGTAAATTTACTTTTTTTATAGTGCCTTAAATGAGACTTGTATTTAATAATCAAAGCGTGCTTATACAGAGTGATTGATATGAGTGTGCCACTGTTTTACTTCAAAACTGTAATTCATAACGAAAAAAATATTAAATAGTAACTTGAGTGGACTTTTGGTTGTAAATGTTATAGCTATTTAGATATTTTTAAAGTTCACCATTTATGAGTAAATGATAAGTTTCATGAGTAAAGTAACCTATCGTAACTGTCAAGACTTATAATTCTTTCTCTATGCTTAGTAGTGTGGTTTTGGGGGTTTCAGCGCAAAACGCATAAATCAAAAGTGACAGGTGATAAGATAAGAAGGCAATAAATAAGCAGATAAAGCTAAAAATGCAATAAATCTGGTGATAAGACGTGATGTATGACTTAATAAGACGTGACGTAGCTGCATACGTCATCAACCTCAAACGTAACTTAGGCCATGGTCTAAAACAAACATCTACCATAGGATTCCGAGTTCGCATGAATGAAGACATGAAAACTTTTTATCTATCACCTGTCACCTTTGATTTATGCGTTTTGTGCCAGCTCTCCCAATGCGATGTTAAGTGTTGTTCACTACAAACTAAGCTCTTATTAAAAATGTGCAACCGACTGCAGCAGCAAGATGATGCTCACTCACCGAGAGTATCAGCGAGACTGATGAATGTAGGATGAGCATCTGTGGTACTCTAAGGTGGTGCATGTTAAGCGAAAAAAATTATAGTTATCTTTTTTATAACATTTAATGACCTTGAGAACTTTCAGAGTCTGCAGTTGCATAAAAGACATGCCTTACATTAATAATGTCCCTTTTTTTTAGTGTCAAGACATGATGCAGCTGCTTACGTCAAGGTCACAAAGCTCAAGGCCATCAAAAAAAAAAATAAATAAATAAATAAAAAAATAAAAAAAAATAAAAAAAATGCCTACCATGCGACCGCAGGAGTCTGCCATCACATGATAGGTGTGTCATGGTGTAATAATGCTAATCCAATCCAATCAAATAGTCTAAATAAGCTTCAACATCAGAATTAGTTGTACTGGTTATTGTTGAATCCTGTACAGGTAGTCCCAGCGGATAATTCGGTAAAGCAGTTGAAGTTTTAGGAGGTGAAGAACCATTAGATGTGCTAGACACTTCGTTTGATTGTAAACTGTAATCAATAGCCTGCTCCATTGTGAGATGTTAACTGGATGAGTGTTGGGAAGAGAATGAGAAACTATGAGCTCTTGTACGGCTTATACTATAACCCAGGTGTAGGAAGCGAAAGAGAAGGAGCAGCAAGATGAAATAAATACAGTTGGTAAACACAAGTGATAGGTGTTAAACGTTTAAAAGTACTTAAAGTTATCATCTCATTTAAAACACCTAACAAAAATTGGCCACTACAACTATTTTTTCAGTAACTGTCTTTGTAAAATAGAGAGGATTATTTTTAACCTACGCTTAAGACGTGTCAAGGTAGATGTACACATTAAATTCTAACGGTATAAAATATTTGTGATCGTCGGATGAAATTTTTTTATTAAGTCTAATCAAAAAATTTTTAATTGAATAATGAGTAGCCACGAATACAAAAAAAAATGTATACTTAAACCTTTCATTCTTTGTTTTTACCTTTAATATGCGTTTAGTTTTTGCTAAAGTTCGCATTAAAAGCTTTGTTTCCATGTCCTTGTGTTACACCCTGATAGAATTAAAACACTCTGCTATAGTGATATGATGCTGAAGCAAAGTGTCAGTTGGAAGATGAAGAGTTGTATGTCTGATCCCAATGAAGCTAGGAATACAACTGATGTTTGCTACTGGCAATATTATGAGCCAAAGACTAAAAAAATCATCCATAAAAATAATAACAAATTTAAATAAGCCTAACGAGTAATTATCCGCAAGTTTATAGTCATTTTAGAAAAATAGCAGTGAGTGATTATCAGAAAATTTATAACCTATTAAAATAACTCTAATGGGTACCTATCAGAAAATTTATGGCCAATTAACAAGATAGATAGCCATGACGTTAATCCCCCCACCAGCCTACCCCCTTCTGATTACCGATGGACTGTTCAGTCTTGGATGGGCAGCCTAGCTAGCTGGACACCCGAGACTCAAAAGGAAACTTCATCATGAAGTTAGCGCTCGCTTCATGTTGAAGATTCCTACTTAGGGTAAGGCATGCTTGTTGTGGGTTAACACAGAGTAGTTGGGTCATAGCTTACTTTAATTTATGATGCTTTATGATAATAATCAATGTGGTTTTTTCAGGTCTTCATAAACTATTTTATTTTTAACTTTAGAGAAGACATAACGGAATTATTTAAAATCGTACAGGAGTTGGTGAACACAGAGCACCAGAGTTGGTGAAATGGTAACTCTCAAGATTGAGATAAATTATGAATGTGAATTATGCGATACTGCTGGAGGGGAAGATGAAGAATGAGACGAAGAGGTGTTTACTCTACTTTCATCAACATCACACATCTCAAAAGAAGAAGAAGAAGATAAGGCTTAAGATTTAATCAAAAGAAACACCAGTCAAAGTAGAGGGGAACGCCTATCATGAGATCTCAGACTCCTGCGGTCGCATGGTAGGCATTTTTTTAAAAACTTCATTTGTATGACCTTGACCTTTGTGACGTATGTGACCCCTAACGTATGCAGCTGCATCATGTATTTGAGGCTGATGACGTATGCAGCTGATGACGTCACGTCTTATCACCAGATTTATTGCCTTTTTAGCTTTATCTCCTGATTCATTGCTTTCTTATCTTATCACCTGTCAATTTGATTTATGCGTTTTGCACTGAAACTCCCAAAACCACACTACTTTGCTTCATTTTATAAATCCATTATGCAACAGATGTTTCATATTTTAATAATATGAATTATTTGTTTTTATTATTGTTCTGGTAGATATTAAAGTTGAGTAAAACACACTGAATTATTAAAACTGAATCTGAGCTTTCATAGATTTATTTAGTAGCCTAAAATAACCTATATTTCGTCATTTTAAGACATTTTTTCTATGGAGTGTTTTCTGTTTTACCGAATGGTTTTGAAGATACATATATTTATTTTAAGTATGAATAATGTTATTCTTACGGGACTAAAAATTAACCTTAATTTTCTCTAGCTCCCCAATCATTAGGTGGAAGGAAAAATGTCGAAGAATAAAAATATGCCAAAATTATGCTAACAATGAAAAAATTACATAATAATGGAGGGATCGTGTTTTAAAATGAGGAAGATCCAAATCACAAAAAAAAAAAAAAAAAAAAAAAAAACTTAAACCAAAACTAAAAGTCCATTGGAGTTACCATTTAACATTTTTATATCACTTTCGGTTTACAAGTAGCAGCTGGCACACTTATATCAATAACCATGTATTACTTACATAGAAACTTTAATTATAATTGATTTTTCACTTTTGGGTAAACGGTGTTTTGCAGTGTTCTCGTAGATGTTAATTTCTTTCTCACCCAGATCCCGCCAGGCAGTGGTATCTTCCACCTGTACCTCCATTAAAGAATCGTCACACGATGGGGGTGACGCGAATCACACATCATTTTGTACTTTTGTTCAGAAGAAGAAAGAATCACCCTCGGAATTCCATTTTGAGACAATAAGAAATTGGAGGTTCTTGCCAGAAAACCTCCAACAGCTGAAGGTCGAAAAAGTTGAAATTTAATGGTGGAGTTCACTCTGTCCACACTGGATGAAATAGTGAGGGTTGTCTCGATTATAACTTTATAATATTACTACATGTGGTTAGATCATCACAGATATAAGACCTAAAAATATAAGACCACACACAGAGTTCTGTTGATAAAAAAAAATCACTGCGAGTGATATTTAGAACTCTCTATTCAGCCCAATGTAAACCACTCTTTGTTGAGGCAAAAATAATGACGAGCGAGTGTTTATGTTTACATATTTCAATATTTTGTAGCCATCAAAGCAGTCGAGAACGAATTAGTCTTGAATAAAAATGTTGCAAGAAACTGTAACAATGTTTACATAACTAGAAATAGGTAAGGTAAGACTCAAAATTGTTTTCCTGTTGCAGGCATTACATTTTTCAATTGTTTGCCTAGTTCGGGATCTCAACAAATCTAAATTTGCAAGTGTAATGAAGAATTGGTTGTTTGTAAGTCCATTTTACTGAAAAACTGAGTATTTTAGAATATTTATTGAAGGAATATTTATTTACTGAATATTTATTGAAGGTATGAAGGCTGGCTTTAAAAACATGAACTAGACTAACGTGTGAAATATATAAACGTGATTAACAGGTATGAGTTTTTCTTGCAGTTTGTGCAACTGCATGTAAATTCTATTTTAGGTTATGCCACGAATGTTAGACTTAGCCTATTGTTGTACAACTTAATGGCTCAATAAAAGTTTGAATCTTTGAATCACATCGAGGGTCGAGTAGTTCCCTGGGTCGGTCGGAATGACATGGTAATAGAGTAAGGTATTTTTACTAGATAATAAATTTAACCCTAGTCTACTTATTAATGTAATATGAAAAACATCACACTAACAGCGACCAGATATCGTGCTTTTCAACTCTGATCACCATCTGGATACATTGTAATCTTGAAATAAATTAACGGTGGATTTCACGTGACATGAGCCTCTTTTGGACTGATATTAATTTTATTCAACAAGATTGTAATTATGTTCATTTTAAAAGTTTTATCAACAGAAACTATTTCTCTCTATGGTCTAAAAGACTATTAACAATATCATTCATCGTTTAAAAGGAGGACCAGCAAAAACTTCTAATAATTTTAAGTGACATAGTTAATAATAGAGATAAGGAGGCAAACAAATAATTTCATAGATACAATTCCTTCGGCTTCCTCGGGATTTTTTTTAACATTTTACCGTGTGTACTCGGGTATTGATCCAGATTACCAAGAAAATTCCTGGGGCAATTTTCTCTGAAAGTAAACGCCATTGATCAACTTAATACTTTTGGTAATCATTGAAAGCTCTCCTCGGTAGCATTCAACAAATTAAAAAATAAATCATCTAATGAAATTATGAATATTTATTTATTTAAGATATGCAGCTAAATAAAAAATATATTTATCCTCTGAAGAACTAAATCTTATTACTAAGACTGTAAGCGTAAGATCAAAGATGGCAAATAAGTTTTCAAACGTTAATTTGTTAACAAAAGGGAACAAATACCACAGACTTAATCATGGATTTACGAACCTACTTTGATGTTGAAGTTCGATCTTGTCTTCAAACGTTAAATCCCTAAAGAGTTTTTATTTTATTTCTTTATACTTTTAAAGGACATACATTGATTTTACATTTTTTATATTTCAAACAATTAATATTTTAGAATGTCTAATTTAATTAAAAAAAATTAACGGCATTGGCTTACAGTCCATAATTAATTCTACACTCACCAGACCTTTAGGTCTTATGAAAATCATAGCCTAATAGTTATTCTATTGGTATAATGGCAGAAATTAAAACTATGAACAGTATCACGAGTAGAGGCTTTGCATTATAATGAAATAAGACATTATTATCCATTTTTAATATAATTATAGAATGGTATTTGTTTAAAAATAATGATCATTGTATGAGTATTCTATTATAAATACTTATTATCATTCTACTATAATTGGAATTTTACTGTAATTGGCATTTTCAGGTGTAGAATTGTCTCCATCGTCCATCAAAATATCTATTTTCTTCTTTGAATATATTAAATTAATTAACATAGGTAAATTTATATCAAGCATAGATTATTTTTAACTAATCGCTTATGTTAAAATTTGTTTTAAAATATAAAATTAAAATGTACACAAACATTTATAATATAAAAATACCAGCAAACAATCCAATTATTGAACACAATTATTTTATTAGTAAATTAAGTTATTTTGTCTGAAACCAACAATTGATACTATTATTCGTGGAAAATACCCACAGCAAAGGTTTAGATAGGTTTCATAATTACTCCACAATAAATGGGCAACGTGTAAAGGTAAAAAATTAGATACACCATAAAATATCTTTTAGCCTGAATCGTTATTGGGTTATTAAAAAATATAATATAAACATTTAATTTTTGTTGTTATAGGCTCAAATTATTTATACCAAGAGATTTCAAACTACAAACTTCTAATGTAGAACTTCTAAGATATCAAGTTTATTAGAAGCTGTAAAATCAACTTGGTATCATAGGCATTACATCACATAACATAAGTTTAATAAACCGTTATTTTCAGATTTTGTAAAACCGTTGAAATAATGAAGTGATAAATTTAACTCTTAGAATACTGAATTAAATAAAATTGATGGAATTCTGTCATTTGTACCACAAACTCACTTTCAAACCCCTTAAGAAATAATAAATAAATCAAAATCGCAATTAAATAACATCTTGAGAATGCGAAACTCACTTAATTATTGATATAATGTTAGTCTATCCCGTAATATATAGTTTTTAAAATTGCCTAGTAACCACTAAGCTCCAGGGTGGAACCAAGCCTTTGATGGGATGATTGAAAATTGATTACACTTGGAATTGACACAGGGTGATTACACTGGCTAGTGAAACCCCAGCCGCTAAGCCACTCACACCGACTCTTGTGGACGTACTATTGTCAAATACTATTGCTCAACTATTCAACACTAAAACTATATTCGTTCAAAATTAACTATCGAAGAATTAATCTTGAAAATTTAATGTCTAAAGATATTGCCAAGTGCATGTGTACGTATAATGTTGTTGAGGACAGATTCTATGAAACGTTTTCAAAGAGATTCCTAAATCCGAGGTACAGGAGTCTGAAGTGTTATTACATTGCTCCTTATAGAGTTTCTAAAAGATTTTACAATAAAGAGCTTTTAAAACTACTTAATCACAAATGTATTACCAAATTAAGGATTGTTTACTTAAGGTACCCAAGCTTTAGTAGTACGTATAATGAAGTAATTAACAGTAATTTATTATTGTAACCCAATTTTAGATTTAGTAAGATACTATACTTTTATTGAAGCATGAATTATAATAAAATACATATCTATTTATTGTCTCCCATAAGATTTTTGGTTGCATTGAGACTTATTAACTTGGAAGGAAAATTGGACGTAACGCTAAGGACGAAAGTAAATTTAAGGCAATTCTAGAAAACTATACATAATGACCTTTAATTTTACACAGAAATTAAGATTGGTTCCGTAGTTTTTAATCAAGTAGCGTTTCAGCCCCATATGCAAGGGTGCAGAGAAGTCTGCAAACGGGTTAATATTTTTATCAGTAATTTAGCCACAGGTTTAAGATCCTGATAATGTGAAGGGGACTAAAACACAATTATTTCTAACGCTCTTAGAGACTGCAATACCTCCGTCATTTTAGTATTTTGTCCCATAAGAGCAATGTTAAATTCAATCATTATTTTGAGTCTGTTTTTCGTAAAAAAATTTAACTTGATGCTATTTTAAATTTTAACATAGTATCTTTCATTTGACGTGATAAAAAATTAATTACAAAAATTATCCACTCGGATAAAGATAAAATATAAGCACCATTTTTAAACCATGTTAAATTTCTTTTAAGAGGTTCAGTAAAAAAGTATCCACGTCATAAAAACCACCATACCATTATGGTGAACATATTCAAGTTTAATGCGAATTCGATGCAAGTTTATTGAGATAAAGTGTTTTAAAGACACCTATAATTCACGTTGTTCTCATAAGACTAAAAACCCAAGATAGCTGAGGTACTGCAGACTCTTAACTAATTGTCCAAATCTTATAGGAGTGGGCCCATAAGGAGTCAATACATAATGTTAAATGTAAGCATAGGTTTATGATTAAATAAAAAGTTTTATTTTAGTAGAAAACAATGCCAAAAATGACCTTAAATGTAAGCCTTAAAATGGCAGGCAATTAAACATCTCATTGTAACCACATTAACATTGCATATTGCTAAAAATTTAAATTAATAGCTTTGGACATACTTGACCTTGTGAGGTCGGGTTTATGGTATATTATTTAGAAAAATAACTTTAAGATTATGTACATTTATGGAGTGAGACCTAACAAGATCGCAGAAGAAATAAAAGGTAGGTTATTCACATATCAGATTTATTCGACTTTCAATATATTTTTTTATAATTATTTACTGTAATGCTTCTAAAAGCACAGGCTTGAAATGGATTTGACAGTGTGTTCGGCAGTTAGTGGATTAAACCTGTCCACGTTCAAAAACAAACAAGTTTTACACTAATGTTTTGTATGGCTTATATTTAATATTTATGTATCCTTTAATATTTGTCAACTATACTTTTTACCATAATTTTCTATTTAATAATAATAATTAAAAAAACAAAAAAAAAACAAAAAAACTATACATTGTTCGTGTAGTTATTATATTCAATGCTGTCTTAAATTGTTTTTTTTTATATTTCTAGTTTTTATAAAAAAAAATAAAGATAGAAAACGCATGCATAGTGATTGTAACTCATTCGCTTTTCTCTTGAGATACATTTGTTTGATTTTAATCTAATGACAAAGGTAATATTAAATGGAAGGATTTTAGAAGTAGGCCTATTAAAACAATTATTCAAATAATGTTTGATTGCAGTTTTAAATACTTCATCTTTAGCTGAATTCCCAAGCCACATATCGGTTGTTTAATATAACAGCGGCTAGGAGGTTATAAAGTCTGTAACAATCAACATTATCAAACCCTACATTGTGTGTAAGATAGACGACTATGCTGGAGTTATATTATAATTATCAGAATTTACTTAGGCAAGTGTACTTTTTAGTTACAATAAATTTTGATAGATTGTCTTATATTAAACATATTTCTAAATAACCTCTATATGCTTATGTGATACAAGGATGCGTGGGAAAAGGTCTTAAAGCAATAAACTGTTCATCTCTATCCTATATATCCATTTCCTCATCTAGCCAACATTCTTGGAGAATGGTTTCTTTTTTATATTATTTTTAACATTATTTTCTTCGCAAATTTAGAATGCAGACATACCTATGATTGAATTTTATTCTGGCATCTATCCTTGAAATCCTTTTTTTTAACTTTTTTCTACTCAGTCAATTAATCTTTGAACGTAGATAGTCTTATAAGTTTGAGTATACCTTGATAGTTTTCTTTATTTAGGCTTATTTAGAATATATGTAAATGGTGAAATTTGAAGCAACCAGCTTAAAAACTTTGAAGTTTGTCTTTAAAAGCATAATCTTCATTAATTGTTATATTTTTGAATAGTCTACCTAAAAGGCTGTCTAATTTTTTGAAGCACTGTAAAAAATGTTCTACTTGAGAAAGTCATCCGTGTGCAAAGTACTAAAGCAACTCACCCGAAACAATTTTTTAACACCATAGGAAATCCTTTGTCCAACTACACCTTAACTTGGTCCAAGTAGCTTATTTTTTATTTAAATAAAACTTAAAGGAAAATGGGGTTGGAGAAAAGGAAACCTGAAGGATGAAAAAATAGCAGAAGAAATTAAAAAAAGTGATACGTTTGTAATATTGAAAATATGATCAATTTATAAATACGAACTAGCCCAAGACTTACTAGAATAGGGTAGTGAGAATAGGGGGATTGTAATTTTTGATTTTTAGGAAAATGATTTTTTTTAGTTCTATTAAGTCAAAATTCTTTCATAGTAACTAAACAGTCTTATCGACAACTCTTGTGCCTTATGCATTATGCAAATTAAACTATTGTAACTATAAAATCTCTTAAGAATTAGTTCTACAAACCAAATGGTATTAGAGTGTTTACAATATGTCTCGATACCACTTTTTAAATTAATTTTTACGTACCTATGTGCAATAGGTAGTACACGTCGAATTAAAAAAAGGTTTTTTCACACTAATGTAATATATTTTTGCATAAAACAAGCACAAAAATAATAAGGCCTCTGCTTTAAATTAACAAAGTTTTTACTGAGATTAGAAGCTTAGGAACTGAACATCAAAGCCATCGAATATTAAGTCAAATCCAGGATCACTCTTAAGTCTTGAGTGAATTACAGATCCTGTGAAGTAGAAGATCAAAGATTTGGAATAAGTATTCAAACATCACTTGAGAACAACGCGAGACAAATACCGCAGAGTTTACAACGAGTTTAAGTCCATAGTAGGATGTTTATTTGATGTTTTGGGCATATATTTTACTGAGAATAAATTAATTGAATAAGTTTATATTACATATATTCATACAACAAAACTTAACTATGGAAGGCACACAGAAACACATTGAATAAAAAAATATATTTTAAATAATTTACTGCTTGAATATACCGGGTGTCCAGCCTAAAGTGTTACAATAGCTAACTTTTTTATTTTATTTCTGACAGTGTACTTCTTATGGGGGACCCCATTTACTTTTTTATTTTGCTTTTTTGTATGTATTTCACTTTTCAAAATTTTCCGCCATTTTTCTAATATGGCGGCCAAATTTAAAATTTCTTATGGAACACCCTACATGTCATGGTATTTTTGAAATTTGCATATAAATTTAAGATTTTTTTATTCTTCACCATTTTCTTCTAAACCTCACGGTTAGGGAGCTAAAGGCAATTGAAGTTCATTTTTAGTTCCATAAGAATAACATGGGGCAAACTTTATCTGCCCTTACCTCCGAAACCATTGATCAAAATAAAAAATACTCAAGAATAAAAATGTCTTAAATTGATGTTTTAAAAACATTTTTTTCGTATTAGCCAAAAAAATTTTGAAAATTTTATATTTTCTCCGCCATCTTGGAAAGAGGATAATTGATGCGTAAATGATAATTTTTATGAGTGAAATGTTCTTAAAACATCAATTTAAGACATTTTTATTCTTGAGTATTTTTTATTTTAATCAATGGTTTCGGAGATATGGGCAGATAAAATTTGCCCCATGTTATTCTTATGGAACTAAAAATGAACTTTAATTGCCTCTAGCTCCCTAACCGTGAGGTTTAGAAGAAAATGGTGAAGAATAAAAAATTCTTAAATTTATATGCAAATTTCAAAAACACCATGACATGTAGGGTGTTCCGTAAGAAATTTTAAAGTTGGCCGCCATATTGAAAAAATCGCGGGAAATTACGAAAATTGAAATACACCCTTGTAAGTAACATAAAAAAGTAACGGTGGTCCGCCGTAAGAAGTTTACTGTCAGACATAAAGTAAAAAAGTTAGCTATTGTAACACTTTAGGCTTGACACCCGGTATTTACTAAACATTTCCAGTAATTTGAATAAACGAAGTTAAACGTGACTGATCCCTTCATCTGTTCTCTAACACCACATGGTAAATCATATTACAGGTTATATATGTTATTTGAAAATTTTACTTGCCACTGTTGCAAAAGATTTGACTGCACAAAATTTAATGCACAAATGATTTTCGGGTAGTTACTGTTTAACAAGTAGTTTAACATAACCCTTATCAATTGATGAGATCAAACGGTTATCATTGCTGATATATGTAGATAAATGGCTAAGTATATAAAGCTCTAATATTTGTCTTAATCAACTTCCAACTATCTAAGCTAAATTAAGAACAGATCATTAAAGAAAAATATATACTATGTAAAGAGCTATATATCATTGAACATAACCCTGAAATGTA
This sequence comes from Neoaliturus tenellus, assembly GCA_030545055.2. Classification (NCBI taxonomy): domain Eukaryota; kingdom Metazoa; phylum Arthropoda; class Insecta; order Hemiptera; family Cicadellidae; genus Neoaliturus; species Neoaliturus tenellus. Next base: position 106,778,091 of record CM061537.1, read on the forward strand.
CTTAGCTGGTTCATATAGCTGACATTTTTGGCTGGGTTATTTTACTAATGATCCGTTCATAGATTAAAGGTACAATATTATCATCTAGTCTCCAGTTGTATTATTGACACTAAATAACACGATCCTTTAAGTAGTTGATCCATCTAAGTAGTCGATCCATACACTTAAATTTACTCTTTTTATTACAAAGGATAACTTTAAAAAGAATTATGAATCAATAAAACATAGTCTTAAAGCACAACAGGATCGTGAGGGTTAGTATTATCTGTTCTCTTTATAACTTCCAAATTAAATTTTTATCGACAACTAGTTGATTCGCAAAATTTGAAAATTGAAAGGGATAGCAGTTACCTTTCATTAGCATTTCGTTCAAGATTTTTTTTAGGATTTTGTTAGATAAAAAAAATTTGAAATACATTGCATTTTTTTTATATTTAGTTTAAAGAGATCAATTATTACTATCGCGCAATACGAAAATAAGAGAAAAACATAAGCATGAAAAGGGAATTCAATCAATAAACTACTTCTCGTCATATTTTCTAAATAAATAAACTCGCCAACGTACAATTATTAAGCTTATTGAAGCATGTTTTTAAATCTTGAGGATTATTAAAAAATAAAAAGTTTTCCACGTTTTATATTTTTTAAATTTCTATAGGACTCATAATTTTTGGATGATATTTGATATGAAAACAATACTTGTAGCTTTTTGACATTCAAAGATAGTTTATCTAAAAAATGAAACCAAAATCCAGGGTGCACTTGGCCCTGCCTTTGTACCGAGCAGAGAGAGAATGGGAGCAAAGGCGTTATCGAGGCAAAATTTATTGTTAAGGGAGACCGGAAAGTCAACAAACATATTGATAAGGCCAGTTATCATATAGTGGCAAACAGCGGAGGTGAGGTTCTACGTGTGCCATATTGTGGATTTTTACAGTTTTGGGGGGCGCCAATTTATTGGTATTATCATCAAAATCCCCTTAACTCCACAGGATTATGGTGACAGTGACATATATTTTACTCGTGGTTCCACTTTTTGTTCAGGAAATTGTGAGTAATTTTTATTTAATTATTTTAGTTTTAGTGTAGTAAGGTTTGATCTTTCTTTGTGTTTTATGATTTATTATACACTGTTTTATCATGGTAGTACGGTTTTAATAATGATAATATGGACCATTTGCTTGTCTTATATATGGAAATTTCATGGTTTATAAGCCAGTAATCTGTTATAGCCCTCAGGGCTTAGACCCAGGACCGTCATAAACGAACCCATGTCAGCTTTGTTTTGAGTTTTTGATGAGTTGTTTATGAAGATAACGTATGGCAAAACATGGTTCTTTGTAACAAATTCTACAAACAGCTTTTTCATTTACAGTATTGCGAAAAGTTCTCATTTGAAGTATTTTCGGGGAATTGGCAATGAAAACATAGAGAATAGTACAGCCTTGCGCCGAGTGAGGGTAGCGAACGAGCTCACCTGAAGAGCGAAAATTCCTCACGTTGGCATTGCAAAGCATGCCGAGTAGCAGCTGGTACAACATATCGTAAAGTTGTTACATTGTAATTTATCCTTAAAAATACAGCTGTTGTCATTTTATGTTTTGGGGAAGTTCTCATTTAAAGTATTGATGGAAAAATAGTAATAAAAACTAGAGGATACCACATCCTTGAGTGCATGTGAGCTTAGCAAACAAGCCCTCCTTCAGGAGAAAAATTTCTAAGTTTGGCATTAGAAAGAACTACAAATAACAGCTAGTTTAAAAAATTTGGGTGTAGGCTATAGGCTTTATTGCCTGATAAATACTTAGATTTTGTAACCAAAATAGTAAAGCGAAAAAATAAACACAAAATATAACACAAGATTTATATTAAAGAAAAATTTGTTTAGATTTTTTTACTATGCTATCGCCAAAAGAGTAAAGGACCTTAGTTAGTCGTAAAACAAGTTTTTTAAATTCAAAACAATTTTTCGTTCAAATTATCTTGAAATAGTAAGTTGGTAAGTTAGTAAGTTTGGTAACTATATAACTTTGTGTTCACTATTTTGATGCAGGGATATTTTCATAGTGGGTATTTTAAGGAATGAGAGATGAGTGTAGGATGATTGTAAAACATAGCAATGAAAATAGCTTTCTTGTAGATTTATAATTTAAATTAATATCAAATCTATTGCATGCAATTGATTTCATACAAGACTGTAGGTACTATAACTCCAGGTAGCCGTTTAGAGACAGACAGTAAAGATACAAATGTAATATTTTGTCGCTGGTGAGTTCGACCTCAGCCTTCAAAATATTGTTCCATTAGTAATTATTATACTGATTTGTAATCTACGGCATTGAATCATATGAAACCAAACACTAGTTCAATATAGAAAACTAAAATTGTAGATACGTCGTTGATTGGTTTATTTCAGTGATTTCAATTGATTAATTCACTAAAATGCAATAAAATACAAATTAGTAGATAAAAAGAACGATTTCAAGAGCTTCTCTAGAGCTGGTAATGTGCAAGCCAACTTACAAGGTCATAATTTTCAGTTTCCTTATAGCTATGTTGCCACTGTAAATAAACCATGTTAATTATATGTTGCACCTTGTGTTTATGAGAATATGTTTTTAATCATTAAAAGCGTGTTGAATTATAAAATTAAAACACACATCTAATATTTATTACCAACTGGAGTAGAAGTTATTGTCTTTAATCTTATACTCTAAAGCAAGTACTGTTTGCACGAGCAAAACTTTTTTCTCTCCAAGGATTTTTAGAATTTGGTAATTTTCTACAAGGAATATGGGGGTTTTTGCCACCAACATTCGATTCTCGTCCGTCCCATGGCTGGGGATAATCTGGTTTTCATCCTATAGCCATTCAAAATTCCAATGTTATCCTGAAGGATAATTTGTGTAGCTACTAAATTAAACAAAAATCATCTAGGCCTAACATTGTAGATATAAACCAATATGTAACCAGGGGTTCAACAAATTTGTAACAATTTGCAACCCCCTTTGGCGCAGCGAGTAAGCAAAGCGAACGAGCTCGTTTTAAAAAGGAAGAGGGGCAAGTGAACGGAGCAAATGAGCTTTGTCTGAGGAAGGAAATTGACGATTGGTAATTTTACCGAGCATAAGCTTGGTCCCCTTGGTACTATTAATAGTTTAGCAAAAGTAAACTTTTTAATCTGAATTGCAATAATGTTTGAACATTTTTACTTTTATTCTTCGTAACTATGTGTAATTGTTTCTTTACTAACTCTTAAACTCCACAACTTAAAAGTTTTCATTAATATTGCAAGAGTCATGACTCAATGTGTTCATTAAATATTTTCTTAAGGTTGCACTCACTTTTACCTGGTAGTAAAAACTGTTCATTAATTATATTACTAAACTAAGTTAAATAAAACACTGTGGTTATTAGTATGAAACAAAGCAATGTAGTTAACATGTTTATTTCAGGGTATTCAAGGTTTTTACTCATCATTAAGGTCCTTTCTTGTGAATCTTATTACTTAGTATATTATGCTGCTTTTTGATTAAAAATTAAAATACATTTTAAATTATCTTTAGTGTATTTGAACGTTACACTTGACGTCGATGTTTAATACACATAGCCACAAACGTTGCATACACGATGTCATCTGTCTCTTGTTGGTGATTACTTCCTAATCATACTATGCGATAATCTGCAGGAAATAATTGCATCAGAACGGATTAGCTACACACTGGAATATGAAGTTATTGCTCATACCGGGCTCCCATTACAACATGACAGCCTTTTCTGTAATAAAGTTTTACGAGTGTGGATATAGGTGCTAAAATCCAACTTTAATGAAGACGGTGTTATGAAAACTTGTTTGACTTTTCAAAATTAATTCTCATTTCCTTGTAGTAATAAGAATATGTGTTTTTGGTACTTATATTCTTTTAAGAATGACTTCCCAAGGGAAGAAATCTTGATAAACTTATTAAAGGTTTTAAAATGCTGTTAACACATCATAGTTTAAATATGTTCCTGGCATTTAGGTCAATATCTGATTGCTTATAACTTTCATATTACTTATCAACATGCAGTTTGAAATGTTACTATTTAAATGTACTTACTATAATGGGAAGATTTCACCCTCTAAATAACTTCCTTTTTATATCATGTTTATGCATTCAATTTATCTTATCAATCTACATTACAAAGTAAAATAAACACGGAAAATTATATTTGACAACACTAACCTTCTATTTTCCACATTCATTTTTTGTGCATTCTGAAAATAACGTTTTACAGCCAATCGAGTTTAAGCTAGATATAGATTGTTACAAAGATAGGGAAGTTTGCCCCATGTTGATTGGCTTGGTAACCAGTCCTTTGTTTACACTTTACCACGAGTTATTTGCCGTTTTACCCACACCCACCCGACGTTTCTATGGTAACCAACTTCAATAATATGCTTACAAACTATCAAATCAAAGTAGTCAGAAAATCAAAACAAATAATCAGATCAACAAATTAACGTGTGTTTATCACTCTATACCTGTTTTGATCTCGTTGTAAAGCCTGGTTACAAAGAAGGTCAGGTATTTGATTTGGCCATTGTTGCCAACTTATTTTCATGCATACACCAAGTTACCAGGCTAATAAATATTGAATACTTACTAGACTCTCTGGTGTGTAATAGTTGTAAATAGTTAGTTTTAATTTATTCATGACACAGTCTATCTGGTTTAATCCAGGCAACGATGAAGAGATAGATATGATATGATATGATATGTGACACCCTGGAAAAATAACACCAAAATTTATAACATTTTGCTATCAAGATTTTGTGTATTGGTTAACTATTTTCGTCCTTTATTAAATAAGGAATCCATATAATGTATTAAATTGGGTTGTATGGGGAAAATTTTATTCGCAATTCGCACCTCGGCCAAGACCTTAACTTCATCTTGATAATAAAATATGATCTGGGACGAACATCATTTTCAATTATTTGTGTGAAATATCATTCCAACTCAATACTCTAAAAACATAAACTTACGGCATGATATTTTATGCTGAAAATAGGGTATACCAGATCTAGGAAAGTAAAGTCACCTGTTATAGTTAGCCAGGGTTGCCAACTTATTTTCAAGCTTGCATTATGTTAGTCGGTTAATACGTGCATACTCTTTTATGTTCTTTAATTTCACACTGCAATCACAATTCAAAACATTGTTTTATCATTAGTCTGTGTTAGAATGAGGAAGGTTAAAGATTTATTTCAATTAAGTTGAGTATCATTGCAAAAAAATAAATTAAAAAATGGCTCATCTTTGAACAGTCTTCAAATATTTTTTAACTCGATCATAAATTACGATCTCAGGCCGACAAATTTCAATTTTTTGCCATTAATTGAAAATATCCATCTCAAAAGTTCTGTTTTATTATATTTTATGGAAACAAATGCAACATACTTATAAATTAATACCACAACTACTATTAGTTTGTCTAAGGCTTGGAGGTTAACGTATTTAGTTTTGTAAAAATTTTTAAATATGATTCAACTAACATTTTTATCATAGCTGTTTTAATCTAGGACATTTATATTATATAATTATATGATTAATAATTATATGAACATTTGTTAGTCTAGCAGATACGTTGAAAGATTGTGCGGTTGATAATAGAGATCTAAAATTTGGAATACAAATACTACATGTACAAAAGTTTATTATAATTAGATAGAGGCCATCTTAAATTTTACATTTAAGGGCTTTTATGGGGATTTAAATGGGGATTTCCCCATTTTCATCAATTTTTTAATTAATTGCAAATGCTCAAAAAATAAACAGTTTAGTATTAACAATTATTAAATTATCCTCAGCCGTTACAGAGAAAATTCAAAAAGAAAACTAAACTTATCCGATGCGATATATCGATCCATTTTTATACGATAGTATTATTCGTATAGTGCCAACAATTCTATCGAATGGAAATCGATACGATCGATATACATAATTAGATCAATTATCAATATATTGGATCCGATTTTTTTTTAATTTTCTCTTCACTAACTAAAATCATTTTACAGTTGAAAACATCAAATTGTTTATTGTTTTGAGCTATTGCAAGTTATCTAACACAAAATCATGTAATTGAAAAATTCAATTGTAAAACAAGGAAGACCCACATTTCATATTCCATAAAACCCCATACATAGGCCTCCTATGTAATATGGCCTCATATCTAAACTAAAGCCGTTGTACATGTGTTTCAAAATTGAGATCTCTACTATCAAAATCACACTTCTTCCAATAATTGCCACATATCTGTCGGACTACTTTTAATCCAAACATGATTTAGAATTATGCTTGCAGAGAGAATAATAAGAAATAAACTAACAAATGTCTCATTACTTAGACCTTTCAAATGTCGCTTCCTTACCAAAGACTTACGTTGTGTTATCAGAGCATAAACCAACACCCGTAGTAGTTTTGATATGAGTAGACTACACTAGTGGCAAAGTTTGTACACTTTGCACCTCGTGAGATAAAACTTCCCTATTATATTACACAACAGATCTTTGACTGTGTATCAAATGCATAATTATTACTATGTTAAATTGTAATCAGATTAATCAATATCTATATTAGAGTTCCCCTTGACCACCCTAAAGGGTGTCTAGCTTCAACCATTACAGGACAAATTATTCAGGAGGTCAAAACAAGCAAAAGTTACGATAAAACATGTCCTGTCTCCAACCTTTACCAACTGTCTGGTTAATATTTTAAATAACCTATGATATCTTCGAAGTTATTTGAGTTACGGAATTCAAACCTCGAATAATGTGTATGAAGACATAAATACCAATTAATTTAGACATTTCTAAACCAGACATTTCTTATAGTTTCAAAATATTGACCTTTTTCAATTTTTACGAAACACATAAAAGTTTTTACACGTTCAAAGGGATTAAGGATCAATTTAAGTTTTTATACACAATCGCTTAAGGTTACATAAGTGTACTACGAAAAAAATAAGAATTAAAATTTTTCTCCATTAGGTACCTATTTACGATATAAACAATCTTAGTATTTTTGACTAAAAAATAACTTTTGTAACTTTTTGTACCTTATAATTTTTTTTTTTAATTTCCAATTTTTTTTTACATATTTAGCTTTGAAAATTTTAATGGTCGCCATTTTGAAACAATAAAAGTTCGATATGTCTGAATTCATTTGAATTTGTGCCATGTTACACCTAATAGTTGTGCCAGGTTTGTATTCCCACAAACGACTTCAAAGATATTGTGGATTAATTAGAATTTACAGTCAGAGAGACGGACAAAAATTAGCTTGTCACTGTACATTTTAGCTCGAGATTTTTCGTTGTATATTTGGCTTTTTAGATCTTAGAATAATCTGGTAAAGTTTATAATTGTTGAAACTTGACAACTTTTATAAAATGCTGTTTTTATAATCAAACAAGGTATTTAGTAAGGGTGTCCAATCTCGAGTATCAATTAAAAAACCTTGCGAAAGAAATATTTGTTTTTTATCGGATTAAATTTCGAAAATTAATAAGAACACAGTTGTGTAACGGTCACATTTAATATACAATACATACAAATATTTTTTTATTGAAATCTGATATTTTTATGTGACAAAGCTGAATCACCCCTTGTCATAACAACTTATGATTGACAATTATAATGGCTACTTAGAAAATTCAAGAGATTGTTGACTTTTAGCATAGGTGAAAGAAACAAAGATAGTCTCTGCAGTTGGGACTATACCGTTGGAAATATTATTGAATACATGACGGGAGATCAACCTCCGATTCGACCTTGTTAGGAATACTGATGATGCTTACATTGTAGAATACCAATTAATATAACAACTTTTGTTGTGATTATAAAATGTTAAAATACGAGTTTGATCTTCATGGATATATATTTATCTTAGACGCCTTACAATCCTCACTTCCATATTTAAAATTTTGTCTTTTATCCACTGCCTATAACAAATCTCCACCTCTGTCCCCAGTTGGCCAGAGCCCAGGACCCCATAACCCCCGAGGTGGTGGTACCTGACTACTACAATGCCTACGACTACGTCGCCCCGGTCACAGGCGGCGCCTACGACTACGTAGCCCCGGTCACAGGCGGTGCCGCCTACGCTGACTACTACTACACCACGGACTACGGCAAGCCGACCGTGACGTACGGCGACTACGCCAAGTCCTACTACGCCGACTACTACAGCCAATACGGAGACTTCGCCTACAACGACTACGACTACTACCAGTACTACGAGGACTACGGGCTGGGCTACTATGATGACGAGTATGTGCACGAGTATGGGGACTACTTCGGGTACGGTGACAGGAACAACCCGCTGGACACGGCGCTGGGAGTGTACGACCAGGCTGGACTCTCCAATCAGGTATGTACTGGGACGTACTAGGATCGGAGCACCTCTCCGGCCAGTAAGGATTGTGGAGGTGGTTAGGATTGGGTTAGGTAAGGCATTTCACCCCTCCACCTATGAATCAACACCCTAACTTGTATGCCAAACCAAGCTATCCTGTTTAATCTTTGTCCATATACCTAAAAGTCATGTTTTTAGGCAAAATATTTTTAATGCTACTATAGTTTTTAATTGGTAGTTTTTTGTTTCACTCATTTTTTTGTTTGTCAGGTTGGGACATAGCAGGTATTTACGAATACCTGTTAAAAACAAACTATCACAACACTCAAAAACACAATTATTGCCCAAACTAAACGAAAACCGATGTGTTTTTTGTGTATTGTAAATATTTGACAAGTCCCAAGATGACAACCAAAAACGTGAATTTAACAAATTAATATATAAATAAGTAAACATTTTATACAAACTTTTATCTTTACCCTAGTTCCATTAGTTTAATTCACTTCCAAACAGGACGTCCCCGCAGTGATAGAGACTATTGGAATTCATTTATTAAATTAAGCTTTATACCTATATTCAAGTTCTATTGTTTCAACTAAAACCTGATTATCCCATACACCCAGGAACTTTCTTTGAAGTCTTCATGGTCTCCTCGTCACTGATGAAGTTCCTTTTACTCCACAGTCTTAACGTTCTCTATCAAGCACTTGTTTCTGTTATCTCCGGTATTTTCCTCTGTACTAGACAATCCCCCAAAAAGTAACTCATTACCCTTATTTCTACATGAATACAATTTCGTCTTCTACTGGTTTGAAGCTGCCCATACCTACCTTATAATTGCTTTACCCTATGACGGACTGCGTAAGGTAGTAGTCGAAAACAAAAAAATGCAATATTTATATTTCAGAATGCAGTCTCTCATAAGGACTCCCAGTTACCGATCCACCACCCAAGTATTGTAATCAAATATGAAAAAAAAACAAAAAAACATAAAGACATCTAGTCTATTATCTGTGTACTGTGGTAATTACAATTATTTATTAATCATATATGGCTTAACATTAATATAAATCATTAAAATTAAGAATGTCTTTTTAATTGTATTATGTTTACACACGAGTGTAGATACACGATTTTTAAACTTTTGAATTTTGCATTTCACGTTTGCTCTTAATATATATTTAGTACTTTGGAGACAAATTTATTTAATTATTGGGGTTGCCCACCGTGGGTCTTGAATGGGAATGATTTTTTTCTAAACTTGTAAGTATCAATACCTCAACATCAATTCATGAATCATTAATATGACAAATGTACGTGGTTTTATAGTGCACTCTAAATAAAACACAATTTATCAATTTATCAATATTGAGCGTTTGTTTAAGTTATTGTCTTGTTTTCAGTTACCGTGGGTGTACATTATTGTACCCGTCTTGCAAGTAGATCTTTACTACGTTGACGATGAACAAAAAGGCATTGAGAACATTGACTTGGAGGTAACTATTATTGCTTATACAGTATACACAAACAAGTAACCCAAGTAGCTAGAAATAAAACACAACTTTATAAAGATAGTTAATTGTTGTATGCTTTATTAATTAAAGTACAATTAATTATACCTAATTTTATTTTATTTTCTAATACTTTTAGGAACTTAGTTTATAACTATTAAAATACCCCTTCATAAAAAATTGGTAAAAAGTATACTAAATTTATATTTTTATTACATATGTATTTACTTCCTTAAACAATTTTAACACCTTCATTGTGATTTTATTTTATTTTTAATTAGCCGTAACGCTTTCATAAAGCTTTTTAAATGCCCATGCAGTGCAACAAAGTAAGTCACGGTAAACAATAATGTAGTGTTTGGTTTTAAATGAAAATAGAATTAGTGTTATATAATTTTTTTATTAATAAAATGGTTTACCTGGTTAATTTTTATATATTAAATGCATCAATGAACCGAAGTCATGTTAACGACTCATCAAACTATGATAAACATTTGAAACCCTTCAATTGATAAGCACCATATTTCACAGCGGTTTTACAAATCAAATAATACCACGTCTACGACATGTAACTTCGACAATTAATTAAATAATCGATTAACAAGTAATTGAGTATTTATAATCTAAGTAATAAATCCAGCCATTATCAAATTTTTTTTATATCTAACTTACAAATATACTTTAATTTAACATCAAAAATATAATTTATAACGTATTATAACAAGAGTGATGTATAAAATACGTATTACATTAAATCTGTAGGCCTGTAACATTAGATATCAAACTTAAGCTTTATGCTATGAATGCCATAATGTATTATTTAGCAAGGATGATTCAAAATACACATTGTTTTGTTATATGTGAGATGTCTTCAATTGTGACTACATATTTTTTGTTTCACTCACCTTTTTAACTGTCAAATTGGGGCTTGTAAGGTTTATTGTCAAATACAGAAACACGCAACAGGCGAATACACAATTATTGCCATCGTCGGTGACGTCATGGCCTGAAACCTGCAAAAAGCAACTACTGTCCCAAACGTGAAGAAAAAGAATTTTCGGACAGGAACCAACTAATTAAAAACCTCCCGCTTCTTTTGGGCTTATTTAATTTTAACCAAACAATTTAGTCACAAAAAACATTATAAAAAAGAACATTATCAAGTAGAAAACTGTTAATAATCAACACAAAATGCTGCTTCCCAATGTTTTTTCGAAAACGTTTCCTTCCAGCTGCCGATAGAGACGTTCCTGTTCGAGCTCGGAGACTTCGGCCTAGGACATTTCGAGCTGGGCGACTTCGGCATCGGCGAGCTCGAGCACTTCTTCGGCGACTACGCTGGCGGCTACGACTACCCCGGTCTGTCCTACGACTACGGAGCCGCATACGAGGACTACCCCATCTACGGCCACTACCCTAAAGGCTCCAAGCCCCAGATGTTCGACTCCGCCGAGGAGCTGGATGACGGAGCCACCTTGGACTACCCCGCCGTCGACTACCAGCCCCTCTGGGTCGACTGGATCTTCATGGTACCTCCCGACCAAGCAGAGGCAGCTGTCCGTTAGTGATATGTATCTATTTATATTTTTACACTTAGGTAATAAATTCTGTTATTTATATTGCTTGTCTTGAATCTGTCATACCTCACTTTTCGGGTAAGATAGTTGAATCCTATAGTTCATAAAAAGAGTCTGTAGAAATGCATTTTAATTTGATTTAAAAATCTAGAGGGTAGATTTTGTAAAAAATTTGATTTATTAGAATTGTATCACAAAAATAAAGTTTGGAATCAGGTACAACCCCAGGAAATCGTTGTTTCTAAAAATAGCTTTTTAAAGAATCAAGAATCAAGATCTTTATTTGCCATAAACAAAACAAATTGCATCGGCATCGTCAATACAGAAATACATAGTAAAAATCATAAACATGGGCTTTATTGGTAGCGAATAACATTTTTATTAGTATCAAAATAACAACGAAAAGTAAGAAAATAAAAGTACTATTTTATTAACTCATATTGAAACACCTGGGTATACAGTGAAACGTATTGTTAGTTGTTGGTATAAACATAAAAGCCTGTTTACCATGAAACTATAACAAAAGAGAAATAAAAACAATGAACAAGAATTGGCCAACCCACCACGTTACGTGGTTTTAAACATTAAGAACTGTAAAATAGAGTATGTACTTTCTTACAGTCCTGTGTCATAAACATTAATTGAGTATTTGTAATCTAACTGATTAACCCAGTCAATATTGAATTATTTTAATATATTTTACAAAGTGACTTTAAAGTAACATGTGCAGTGTTATGTTAAAACATATTACAGTATGAGTGATGTATAACATCAACTACATTAAAGCTTATAATGCTGTACCGTAATATGTAGAACGTTATCTCTATGTAATGCATATGTTAAGATATAAATTCTACAAAAATATACAAATATCGTTTAATGAATAATAATTTTTCCAAAGGGACCAAATGCATTGGTGACCCATCAGAAACTCATGCATAGGGGTGCTTTTATCGGGGTGTCAAATCATTAAATTAATTATCAAACGGAGCACTATAAAGGTTGAAGTAAAATTTTGAACAAAAATAATTTTTTTTCTCATTTGATACACTGTTTTTTTCTGTATATCTACCATTCGATACTGCAAGGTACCTTTTATCAGAAACGATCAGACGGAACTTCTATTGATAACATGCTGCCCTTGTCAACATTACAACGTAACTGATAAATCAAGTATTTCATAGCTATTGGACCATTTAGTTACATTACAATCTATATAGTTCTTTTAATAGTAAAACTATTTGAATTTCGGTATGTCTTTGCTAACTTTGTGTTGCTACATGTCTTTTCTGACATGTTTCTAGGAATATAATAGTAATTCATCACACTAGATCTCCTAAACTAAATAATATAATTGCAAAACTCTTTGGATTCAATTGTTCTTAATTATTTTTTTCAAGCACTTAAACCTGGTGCATGTGCTCAATCCTATTAAATAAATAAATAAATAATAAAATATTCGAATAATTTGAATACAGTTCTGACAAATCCCTAGAGGAAACGAACTACCAACCTTTTACCATTTTAGCAGGTAATTATACAAAAGCAGTAAAACAGCCCTGAAGTGGTGGTCATTATTAGGGAATCACTTAATTGTAAACTACGGTTTATTTACAACCCTTAATAGTACCTTAACAATGTACCTATCATTTTGTTAAATTTTGAGGATTTAATAAAAAATGTCAAAGCGTTACTAAAAAACTAAGGTAATACATTTTACTGTGTAAATTCCAACGGATGCTTATTTATTGTGTTCTTAAATTTTTAATCAAAGTCAAATAGGATGATTTATGCGTTTAATAAAACGGAGGTAGATCTACTACCACTACAATATACTATAGGCAATAACACGGTCATAAAAGTTATGGACCTTGTTAGTTTACGATATGTTTATGAGTTTAGAAATGAGTTCCAGTTTGTGAAAATGATGTGAATCATTATCAGCCAACCTAGTTTTGTGAATAAAACTATGTAAATATATTAATTTTGTACACTTTAATGAAAGAAAAAATGAATAAAACCATATGCAAAAAAAGGTTAAAGATTACCTTTAAATTAATAATTAATTCGGATTGGTAATAAAACCACTAAACGATTTAGATTTGAGGCAAATGATTGAAGCAAACGTGCTGAACTTGACGGCGAGTGAGCGCAGAGAACGAGCTCACCTGAAGGGCAATAAATTCTTCGGTTTGCCATTGGAATCTGAGTTGCAGTAAGTCTGTATACACGGAAATACAATCTGAAACCGGTATAATATACTGTTGTCCCAGACCACACGTACACCTTTTTTAAAATCTGCACAATTGATTTTTCACAAAAACTCGTTGTGCCATATAGGTAAACTTTTGCGCTCTAATCATTGATGATAATTTCAGTGTACTGGGTGTACCAAGCAACCTATCTAGACCGGAAGTCATTAATTTTAAATACTAACCCCTACTTTTTATGGTATTTTTGGATTGAAGACATATTTTAAAAACTACTTTACGTTTTAATGTGTACCCGTAATCCTAACGGTTTGGGAGATGGGTAAATTCAACCATTTCTCTCAGTAGGAAGTAGTAAACGATTAGTTAAAGTAGAATATTTCCAACCGGAGCTACTGATTTTAGTTTGAACGGTGAAAATTTAGCATGTATATAAAAAATATCATCTACTTATCTACACTTTTGGTAATCCCATAAACTATTTAAAAATCTATTTGATCTAAATACCATTATTAGAAACGTAAATAAAATATTAAAAGATTTTGAGCTTTCAAACTGTCCTTCAATAATAGTACAATATAAATAATTCTAATACAACAAATTAAGACTTATAATATTTGAAATATTAAATCATCTCTCAAATTTAATGTAAATTAAATTAAACCTGTTTGTAAATAAATCCTACACTTTATTGAGCTGACAGAATGATATGTTATTATAAAATAAAACAAATCCTCTCCAATTTACATAAACTAATAATACAGGAAACATTTAATTATAATGAAAAAGACGTAATATACATTTTAATTTCATGTGGAAGATTTATTCAAATGTCAAATGTCGACCTGTCATGACAGAGTCGATGAGTAAGAGATACCGAGCATCACCCGCCTCTTGAATTATTTATCAGGTTAACAATGTTACTGAAATCTTTTGTCTGGAAAACACAATCTCCGTTTCACTAATCGATATTTTACTTCAGTTTGCTGATTATTACATTTTATGAAAGATTAAATGTAAAGGTTAAAATATGGGATGGTAATTTTAGAATAAGAATAACCTGTGTATAAATTTTTAAACATGTTGTTATAGGTGATTAAAAGTAAATTACAGGAGATATACCGTATATTATGTATTTTATAAATGGAAAAGGGTAAAGTGACATTTATAGTTGAAGTTGAGAAATTCAATACAACGCGTGACTTCATAAAACTTATATTTTTACATAAAGTAAAATTTAGTGGCAATTTATTTTTTTACCAAGCAAACTGTTCAGGTTAAAAGCCTATGTGGAATTCTAAGTACGGGCAATCAATTCAGACAAAGTCGTGCAGTTGGAGAAATGCATTTTGATATAGTCTTTTTATTTCTATCCATCTTGATGGATATGGAAAATATCACTAGCCCAGATCAAGTATCAATAATTTTAAGAAAAAGACTAAAAATCTAAGGGTTTTAATAGATGAATATAGAAGAGATGCATTTTAAATGCCCTATTAAGTGCAACAAGTGGGCTATAGTCGACGTTTACGACCTTCATGGATAAAATATTTATGAGGTTATCCTTAACGTATCTTATGAGGTTGGTTATCTATTTTATCGTCTATGATTATGAACCATATTTTTATATTTAAGTAAAAGTACGAACCACGTAGAACAAAAAGTTTTATTTGGTTTTAATATTTCAAACAGTACTTATTCTAAACTTTAGGCAAGAAATGTAAGAACACAATTTGACTCGTTTTTCGGTGTATTTTGTAATTTTAATGTAAGACCACAAAAAAATCCTTAGTTTAAGGACCTATTAAAACATTTGACAAATCATTTGTTTATATTCCTACGTCTGAGGTATTTCCTAAAATTTGTATAGGTAATGGTCTAAACCCTGGTCTTGTTAATATCTACAGTAAAGTCTACCTATTTTTAGACATCAATTTAATTAATGATATAGTGCCAAATGTCAACTGGATCTAGTAACAATCCTTTAAAATCTTACTCAAGCTCGAACAGGTAACCTTTAAATTTAAATACAAGCACTATGACTACTCAGCTACTCATCCAGTTAATTTCATTGAGTAGTACAATTTTGTTTTTATTAGTATGATAATATCGTACTGCATTGTTTTATTATACTATGGTTTATGTTTTTTATTATTTAATCATTTAACTAGATTACCAACAGAAACCCTGACAAAGGCTCTCTCTCTCTCTCTCTCTCTCTCTCTCTCTCTCTCTCTCTCTCTCTCTCTCTCTCTCTCTTTCTCTCACACACACACACACACACACACACACACACACACACACACACACACACACACACACACACACACACACACACTCACACACACTCACATACAACTCTGTATCCCGTCAGAGATTACAGCCTAATCCTCCCATGCAATACAGTAATAATTACTTCAGACCAGCTTTAGCCACACAGTGCATGGAATATGGAGTTATTGTACATAACGTTCACTTTAATAACACTACGTGTTTTCCGCCTGAGATTACATTTTTGTGACGCTTTTTAGGTTATATAATTGAAGTTAATCTTCAAAGTTACTCAAAAGTTACGAGGTTAACTTTAAGATTAAGATTAACTTTAAGATTAAGTTAAGTTATTACATCCCTTAAATTTTTTTTTTTAAAGTTAATTTTAAAGTTTTTAAGTTTTTTTGTAAAGTTAATTTTTTTGCATACTGTCCATTGATATAATATTATAATTTATAATTTGGAAAACGGTATTAGTTTCAAAAGATTATAAAGAAAGTTTTAGAGCTCTTTACAAACATATTACTTTCGAAAATTTAGAAAAATATACATGGTGCCCCTGTAAATCTTTTCAGTTATTATTCCTGTTCTAAAGGCAAGCCAAACTATCAAGTTAAGATTTCCCAAACTCCATAACTAACCACAAAGATCCAATTTGTATTTTTAAAGAATAATTTTTAATTTGCAAACTGTATGTTGTAATAAATTTAAATTTGGTATAAAGCTTTTTGAGGTGTAGGTAAAGGGATGTTTGAAAAAAAAAGATTTGTGCAATTTTTTTTTCTTCAAAATGGCAGTTGTTTACAATCTTTAACCATAAATTGTATAAAAGTTACACAATTAGTGTTATAATGAGTTTTACATAGAATTTAACATCAAATCCAACGATATAGCAAGTAATGAGATCGATACATAAATAATCGAGATAAGGGATGTGACCGATGCTAGTCACGGTCACACCGCTCTTTCAGGAGCAATTTGGGAACTGGCCCAATGTTGAGCCGGTCAGGACGGGAGACCGCGCTTTTCGCGAGGCAACCTGCTCAGGTACGGTACTACTGTATTCGTATTTAACTCTTTAAACAAATTTAAGTTAAAATATTTTAAAGAGCCGTCATTTAAAAAATAGTAATTACAATAAAAATTATTATTTTTATTTACTTAGCCCTTTGTCTCTAAAAGCTGCATTCCAAATTAAGTTTCAAGTTATTACAACACACCGTTCTCAAATTAACAGCTATTCTTTAAAAACACAAAATAGCGGTTTTGTGGTTAACTATGGAGTTTTGGAAATTTTTTAACGTGTTATTTGGCTTGTCTTTATACCAGGAATAATACCTGAAACGGTCGGTAGAGAGTTCAGGGTACCCTGTACGCCTTGGGTATCCTTCGGATCATTAAAATAATTCAATAGCAACGTTTGGAAAATTTTCTATATTGTTCCAAGAGAGATATACAATGTTACAGTTAAGTTTATTATATTTTTTATTTCTTACACCATTACAGTGAAAATACTAAAGTTCACTCTTCATTAATGATTGATTAAAATAACAAACATATAAAAATGTGTAGTTATTGACTGGATGACTCCTTTAGATAGGTCTCCAAGAAGTGAGAATAAAATGTTTAATATTGCGTTGCATTAATATTAAAGTATAGATGTACATTAAATGTAAGATCCCTCTATATATGATTAACTGGCTGGGTAACTGAGTGGTTATAGTGCTCGCCTTTGAATCCAAAGGTTGTCGGTTCGATCCTGAGGAAAGTTAGTAGCTTTTTAAATGTCCGATTGCGGACCCAGTTGCCATTTGTCATTGGGCTATTAATTAATTATGCTTTCTAAAACTGGTCGATGTTAGATTGTAAAAAGACTGGGGTTTGGACCGTTTCCCGTCAAAACGTTAACAAATGCCACCGGCGTAGATAGACACAAAATGTCACAAATAGATAACATAATTTAGAATATTGGAACATGAAATTTTTATTTATATCAATCAATGTTAACGTATTTTCTTTTGTTTTTTGCGGACCTTAACCAATTAGAGAGCAATGGGGTTTTCGTAAGGCCTAAAGACTCCAAAAGAGGTCAGAGACGTTCATGTAATTTAGTATGGTAAATGTTACAGAAATATTAAGTTATTACATCCGCAGCATTATAATTAATTTTCCCCAAGTCACTATACGGTTTATACAAGCATGTTAGGATATTTAAGGGATTTTACCCGGTATAATCCTTCTATTACTGGCAAACGTATATGGGACGAAAAACTAAAAATAATGGTGTTGCAATTGAATGTTTGAATGAAATATTTTAAAATTACTCATAATTATTATCGTTAAAGCTGTCGATCCATTAGTTTGTCGCGTCAATTAATTACAACTGGAATGTGAACCAATTGCAATATCGTAAAATATTCGATTTATCAACGCCTCTCCATTCATTAGCTAAATGAATAATCGTTATGATTAAATATATTATTGTATAAGCTGGACTTACATTTAAATTTAGAGAATTATTTCCAGGCGAATAAGGAATTGTTTGCCAAGTTTACTTCGTAAAAAAAATTTCCTTTGAAAACTCACTTTACATACTATAATTAATTTGTGTACATGTGTGAACATACATTAAATTTACAACTAACTTTATCGTTGTTTTACTAAGTAAATTAACAGAGCCTGAGTAACTTTATTTTATTGCATAATTTTCTTTTTATATCACGGTCATTATACCATAAATAAACTTACAATAAATTACTGAAGATTATACTTTTGATACTTAATTAAAATTTTTTTGCTAAAACCAAAGGTTCTAAAAGTAAGAATCTTAGAACAACTATACGAAGTAAAAATAAGGATTTTAAACCTTAAAACTTTGTCAACTATCTATAAAACATTTGACAAAATATTATTCACTAAACACGTTTCATATTTTGGTTCAACATTAAAATGTTGAAAAGATAAAACGTTGCGAACGAGTCCCCCCACAGCGACTGTGCTATAATGGTAATCAAATGAATTACGACCTAATACTGTTTTACATCCTGTACAAGAACCCATTACAGTTAATAACAATTCAGATGAGCGTTTACACTGGCTCTCGTAGTTTAAAACATCATTACCAACGTTACTAATGATAATTAGTGGTTTTATCCCAACCAGCGAATACCTAGTGGAATCATGCGTTTCACGCTCTCTGTTCTACAATGGTTTACATGTTAAACCTGTTTTTGAATCGAGGTGATGATAATATATTTATTTTCAATGAAAATGTTTAAGCTTTATTGCAATGACGTGATTAATTAAAGTTTTACTAAAATATAAACATTTCATTAATATATAAAGAAATAACATAAAACGTTAAGCTTGAAGAAAATAAATGTTTACCTTAGTAAAATTTATACTTTAATGCTTAAATAATAGCAATTAATATGCTCGTTATTTAATCAATAATAACAGTGACGGTACTCAATTTTGGGGTAATTTACTGAAAATTCAAAATAAAATCTTAAATCCCTTTTTAAAGAGGTCGGTGGACCTCTTTTTGCCTTTCTTTGCCCTGTTTGCTGACTATTGATTTGTCGTGGATCATATTAGACAAAGTAAGGGGTGAGCCGCTACAGTACAAAGTAACGATATTGATAAAAGTCACTGGCAGAACGCGGATTCGAACCCACAACATCGCTGCCATGGGACCCGTAGTCCGACGCGCTAACCACTAAGCAATCAACTCACCAAAAATACAATTCCACTTCCTTAATTTATATATATATATATATATATATATATATATATATATATATATATAAATATATATATATATATATGTATTTCAAACAATATAAATACTGTTTTGAAAATAAATCAAGTAAATTTAGGTTTACAACTCAACAAGCGTACCCAATGCAAAAAAATTGAGAAATTTAGTTTTAATATTACTGTTAAAAAATTTAACCTCATTAAATTTCTTTTACAGTTGAAATACCCTTTTATTGTTTACGATTTTAATGCAGTTGGTTAACAAGTTTATGTTTTTAAAAGGGAAGTTTTATCGTGATATAAAATATGATCTTGTTTGTCTATTGTCTTCCTAATAGCCAGATCAATTAACTCCCTTGTCGATCAATGTTAGAGAATGTTTTATAAAATTTGAAACTAAACGACTAGTCAACTTCTCGCTAAGCTCTAACCGAAGACACAAAAATCATTAAAGTTACTGTAAAATAGAAAGAGAAGATAATTTTACAAGAATCTCGTGTCGTAGTGTATTGAATATGTATGGATATTCTGTAGTAGCAGAGGTTAATGATCGACTAATAGTTTGGTTTTTATTTTCTTACATTAATATAAATAATACAATTTGCCTTAATGAAGTTTACACTATTCTCTGATTACAGGTTACCATTGGTATTTAGAGTCAATGCTTCGATTATGTACATTTGCGTCATCAGCCGGTTCAATACAAGTTAGACAATACCGAGCATTCTTCATATGTCACAGTTCATTGCGTCTGGTCTCAATTCCAACAGAAAATTACATTGTTTATCTCGCTATAATTGAACTAATCAATATTTCATCTACGTTTGCTATTGTTACTGTAAACCTAATTACCTAAAATAATGAGTTGTTGTGGTGGTTTGTCGGCGAAACCGAATGTCAACACGATCGTATATCTACTAAGTAAATGTTTGTGGAAGAATTATTGGAAACCTTTTACGAAAAACCATTACCTCGGTCTGCAAGGGAAATACATATAAGGGTTTTTTTCTATCTGCAGCTTGAGTAATATGAGAATTTCTATTGGAATTTATCTAGATTATTGGCGGAATTATACTCTAAGCCTGCACTTCTCAAAATCTAACTTATTGATAGGTTTTTCAGAATTTTTAGTTGGTTTATTAGTTTTACTTTAAGCTACATGTTCTAGGTTTTGGACTACCAATTATTATGACTCATCGCTTTCACCTTCTAAGTAAAGAAAAAATCATTTTAAATAAACATATGGAAAATAATAATATGTATTTGATTCATTGGACAGGGTATTCATTCCAACCGTACACCACTTTTAAAATTTAAACAATTTGAAATAAAACAATTTATGCCATTATCGTTAAACCGGTTAAGCACTATCAATTGACCACTAAGCACAATGTACAAGCTGTACCTGAAGTAACCTATCCAAACAGGAAGTCACTAATTTTAACATACAAACCCTCACTTTTTATATTAATAAAACCCAAATCCCCCATAAAAATGTATTAGAACCTCATTTTAAATGATATTCTATCGTGAATTATCGATTAACAGGTAATTAGTTTTACTTTTCCATACAGTTTTAATGCCCGCAATATTGTACATTTTATAGAGGATTAACAAATATTTTAAAAATTAACTAATAATTTATGGTGGAAAAATATTTAAAGAGAGAGAGTCTACGTCATTTTTGGGCTGGGACATGTTTAACTGAAATATTTCAGTGATAATGAAGTTGAAAATCTGTTCTTTGCTGTTCTTAAAGAAACATCTAAATTTTAATTGCCAATATCCATAAACCGTCAGGGTTATAGCTTCAAATTATATTGGAAATTGGGCTTCAAATGACTTGTTGAATAAAAAAATGTTATAAAAAGTGGGGGTCTGTATTTAAAAATTTGTGACTTCTGGTCTGTATAGGTGACTTCTGATACACCCTATACCATAAAAGTACTGGTAATCGATAAAGTGTAACTGATTTGTATAATGAAGCAACTAGTTTTTCTTATAAATTAATGCTGTAAATTTTGAAAGGGGAGTACGAGTGGTCTGGGACACGCGGTATAGTGATCGTCTCATATTAGTATAAATAAGGATTAGTAGTTTTAATTTTATAAAAAAAAAATACACGATACTTAAAAACTTACTGGTCATTGAAAATATACATTTCACGTCACAAATTATATTATGTAATAATTAGTAACTCCTTTATATATCTTGCTTATAGATGATGTTTTTTTTTTTATATTTTGAATGAGATGCATATTTTGTTAACCTATTTCTTTTGAAGTATATTTTTTGTCAGTTTTACACAACGTACAAAAATATGCATTAAACAGTAATGTGCAACAGATAACTTCCTAGATTATTTAAAACTCTTAAATCAGTTATTTAATTAGTTTTAAAATAAAATAAAAATTATGAAATAGTTTACACTTGGTGATAAAATTATTTTTCATATTGATAGTTCTTGGTCTTAACTTGTTCAATTGTTAATAAAGGATATAAACAATTCTAACATAGGATGAAGGACGATACAGAAACATTCAAGGGGAGCTGGGAGGTTTTGAAATCAGAGTAATAATAAGACTAGTTTATCTGTTAGCTTTGTAAGAGCCACAAAGACAATATTGTATTAGGTCTTAAAGCGGCTGCAGTGTCTCTTCTTAGAAGCTTTTGCCAGTCACATTTAATAAAACTGTAATAAACTATAGGTTTGTAAGTTATGATTAAATTCAGTTTTTTTTAATTTTTAGGTATTTTAAAATAGTATTATACTTCTACGTAAAAAATGGAAAATAAACGGATATAAAATTATTATAATAGGGCGAAATGGAAAGAGGTATGTAAAATGTCAATGGAATAAAATTGTAGTTCATTTTGACTACTGCCCTGAAACTAAAGTGACTATATGATGCGGTTTTTTATTACCTTGTCGTCTACAGTTCTATCCGTTGTTGATATAGAACCTAGTTTCAGCGCTGTTTGAGCCATGTTCACGTAGTTTGCAATTTTAATTTGAAACACAAAGCTTGTCAAAAACTCTGCCTAGACAACGTAGTTAAGTATTTAAATTTTATAATGAATAAACTCATATTACAGGCGAAAGAATACACGAAAAACACATGGACGAGCGCACGGAAAAACGGTTGTTTCCACACTTTTCACTTTATAATTCCGTCATGACTGCCGAATATTAGATATTACTCGTATTAGCTACGTACAAGTGCGCTACTATAGGTCGTTACTTAGCCCATTAAGTATTCTATAAAATATAACACCAGAGCTCTAGTAAAGCTTGCTTTTTTATTACGTTTAGGTTTTAGTTAAGCAACATACACAGCCATAAATTGGTAAAAATGATCTAAATACTACCATTATCTCTTTATAAATTACGTGGTTTAAAGTCATCACTAGGTAATTTTAAAATGTAACTGAAATTTTACAAAAAAATAAAAAAAAAACATTTTAAGTAATATAAGAAGTATTAAATCCGACCTGAAAGATAATACAGAGGGTGATTGGGTTTAGAGAAACAGAAGGCCACTACAAAACCTAACACAATATTGACCCAGTAGCCTGCGAGAGCAAACAGATAAATTGGCGCCGTTACTGGCGAATCCTCAGCGCCTTCCCCGATATTACGAGGCTCCTTCCCCTCCTTCCCTTGCTACCACCGTTAGATATTTCAGAAACACATAGGTATTTTATATTGTGCATTTTATATTGTGCCCTTATTGAACAATTTATTAATTAGAGTTTTAGAGTTGTAAGAAGACTTGACAAAATTAAATTTTTGGATCAAAATATATGACTAAACTGGAGTTCATTAGACCAAAAGTCATAGCATGAGTAGAGACAAAGTTTAAAGCGGTTCTCGTAATTCATTAAAATAAAAATAAAAAACACCACTTTACGTCTTTACGTTTGACATCAATCCCTTTAGTACCTCCCGTATGATTTTGTTGTTTGTCTAGAGCAAAATATACAGATAAGGGGATACTCTTAATTTGTTTGTTTATCAGTAAAGGGCGACATTGAACAATCCACTTGGATCTGATTTAAACTGCTGAGCACCAACATTTAAAATGACACCGGCGTTATTGGCCGTGCAATCCATACTGGCTTTAGGCCTACTACACATTGAAGTGGCGCATCTTCTAATCGCCGGCACGCTGCACGCGACTGCTACACCACGCGGAAACCAACAAATGCTTTTAAATGGGATCTTACACGATACAGTAACAGAGGCGTGTCAGGGATGGCGCTACTGTAGTGTGTAAGCTCCCATTTAAAAGCATTGGTTGGTTTTCGCGAGGTGTATGCAATCGCGTACAGCGTGCCGCAACGTAGCAGATGCTCCATTTCAATGTGTAACCGGCCTAAAGATTTCTTGTGACAGTAGATGACATTCTAGTAAAACTCTTCAGCTGACTCGATGAAAATTTAAAAAATATTTTTTGTAACATTTACTTCCGGTGCTATTTTAACTGAGGAATTTACACATATTACCAAAGTTTTAGAGGAAAAGAGATCCAAATCCAATCTTCTGTTCCTGTGACTAGAATATGACTCATCAACTCTTGAACCGAAATCCAATGCCCAACCTTTTTAGCCATAAAGAGGAGGACACTCTTGTAGCACAGCTTGTGACCCCTGCAATATACCGCCTGGGACAGGTAGTGATGTGGTTCCCTTTTGACAGTGACGCTTGAAATCTGTAACAGCTCAGCTCACACCTTTGATGTTCAATATTGATTAAAATATAAGTAATGTATGAATAATATATAACTGATTATGTTAATACTATTATTGAAACATTTTGATATTATAACCGTACGGAATTATAGAAATAGGCAAAGTGTTTCTTATCATGTTATTTATTTTATTTAGTACAATTTTTGAGCATGAGGTTTTAACAATGTTATTGCTTCACTACTGGTTAGTGTAATTTTAATAAGCTGTAATTAATGTAGGTTTACAATATTATAGAGTTAATTCAAAACTGAATTAAACTGAATACCCCCTCCTAAAAAAAGGTTTTTACCAACATAAACACCACTGTTAGTATGTTAATCTCCTTTAGTTTTTGGTGTTTTGTTAGCATTACGGTTAGCATCTTGGACTTAAGTTCAAGAGGCCACCTGTTTAGAAACAGAGGATGTCCAAAAGCTTTGAGGGGTTTGGACCGTTTTCCCTAAAAGCGTTTAGAACAAAGCTACTTGTGAAGCTAGTTATTGGGAATAAAAAATAACGCTTATAACTGCTTTAATAGTTATCTTGACAAACGTGAACACCTAACTTCAGTAAATGGTGTCAATAGTAGTCTTAGAGCGGTTAACTATGGGGTAATCCAAGGTAGTACGCTGGGCCCTTTACTATTTTTAATTCACATAAAACGACCTGTATCGAGTTAAAATTTTTGATGATTTATCACTTTTTCCTGCTATTTTAATAGACGGTTCTAATCAGGACGACGTTGTAAATAAGGCTGTGTGAAATTTGTCACTTATAAAGAAATGGTTTGATCATAATTTACTTTCTTTGAACATATCCGAATCTAAATTCATGCCCATAGCCCTTAGAGATATCAGTGACACTGAAATTAGTGAAATTAAGTTACATTAGTGTCTAGATGTTTACAATTTTGCGCATTTTGTAAGCTATCAACATATAAACTAAAAGTCAAGTTATGGCTCTACAACATTGTATGTAAAAATATAGAAAACATAATTATCTCTAATTGCAGGTCATAGATTAAATGCGGCAGGAAACATTGTTTGAAGAGTGTGTATGAGGTGTATGGCGAGTGTGTAGAGAGAGAGAGAGAGAGAGAGAGAGAGAGAGAGAGAGAGAGAGAGAGAGAGAGAGAGAGAGAGAGAGAGAGAGAGAGAGAGAGAGAGAGAGAGAGAGAGAGAGAGAGAGAGAGAGAGACAATTTGACAATTTGACAATGCGTTTATTTAACCTGCCTTAGATAGGACCAAAGGTCCTCTCTTCCCCTAAGACAGGCACAAAAATTTTAACATTTACATTAGCTTTACAGAGTTGAGGTTCTTAACTCATTCTTAAAATTAAATTAACACATTATAAACTATTTACACAATGTTAATATATAAAATATAAAATAAACATAAGATAATAATTTTTAATGTACAATATTTTTCATGGTAGGTTAACTACATGTAAACGAAACGTATGAAACATATGAAGGGTTTGCACTATGTAAAACTTTGTTTTATAATGTGGTTTGTAATATAAAAATAAAAATCCGAATATACTTTAATTACAACTTTAAATAACAAATTAAATTACACTGAAAATTATATATACTTCTTTGCACTATCTATTTATGTAAATCAAATAACAATACAGTAACACTTAAGACTCATATCTCTTTAACATTAACTCTTTTACTTTTCTAACAAACAGTCCATAGTTGGCTATTACTTTTATAGGTCTTTCTAAAGAATTCATAAGCCTAATTGACATAACATGAAATGATTTTGTATATATTACTGTTCTATGCACAGGAAATCTCAATATTTGCTCTCCGAATCTCGTGGATCTTAAACTTGCATTACCTAAATATGTATAATCATCAAACAAATATTCAGGTTTCTGGTATTTTAAAATTTTGTATGTTAAAGACAGTATATTTAATTCTCTCCTTTCTCTAATTTTAAGCCATTTCAACCTTGCAAAAATATGGCGTAACATGAGAGAGAGAGAGAGAGATTCAATAAGATTCAATAAGATTCAATAAGATTTTATTATGCCATTAGGCTACAAATGAGCAATAGGCCACGTCAGTTGCATTACAGTTGGAATTACATTTGCAGGCAAAACCATTACATTAACACAGTACATACTTACAAAATAAAGTTGCAGAAAACAACATTTTTGACATTTTACATAAAACAGTGTCCTAAAATCAATTACATTTCAACAAAGTTTAACATATATGTAAACATCAATATAGCCTAAATCTAGGTTCTAACAACTTTACGAGCTCAAGAACTCTTCAACAGAGTAAAAAGCGTTACATTTTAAATATGAAGATACAGAAACCTTAAATTTTTCTATGGGGAGATTTCTTGTTGACAAAGGCAGTTTATTAAATAATGTATATTGCTGATAGCTGTGGCTTTTCAGAGTCTTAGTCTAATGTACGGGGTTACAATGTTGTGTTTATTTCTTGTGTTGTGGTTATGACAGTTAAAATGTTTAGGATATCTGTCGAAGTTCTCTTTTACAGAAATCAAGTTAGACAAAATGTACATAGATGGCAACGTTAATATGTTAAGTTTAATAAAGCTAGGTTTACACGATTCTCGCTGGGATAGGCCCATAATAATTCTAACAGCCTTTTTCTGCCAGAGAAATATTTTGTTGGATGCGGTGGAATTACCCCACAACTGTACACCATAACTCAGGTGTGAGTGAAAGAGACCAAAATATGTTAATAAAAGAACCTCCAAGCTCACACAATTTTTTAGCTTTCTTAGCAGGTAAATTATTCGAGATAATTTCTTAGACAAATTAATAACATGTTCATTCCAATTTAACTTACTATCTAAATAGAGACCCAGTAATTTTACTGGTTTAGTTAGGTCATCACTCAACTGATCTTTTAAAGAAAAATATATAAACTCAGTTTTGTTTTCATTTAAAGTGAGACTATTAGCTGAGTACCATGATTTAGCAGTTGTTAGAGCATTATTGAGTTTTGATTGAACTTCTTCCAGACACTGATCTTGTGCAACAATGGTTGTGTCATCTGCATATAGTACACTAAGCATGGGCATGTTATAACTAAAATCATTTGCAAATACTAAAAAATAAGAATGGTCCCAATACAGAGCCCTGCGGAACTCCAGCAACTACATCCAGCACCTCAGAATGGTTGTCCCCAATTACAACAATTTGCTTTCTATTGCTTAAATAAGATTTTAACAACTGTAACTCAACATTATTGATACCGTAAAAACTTAACTTATTACATAAGACTTCATGAGAAATGGTAT
>CM061537.1:106805937-106906349 GCA_030545055.2 Neoaliturus tenellus
TTATTTTTGCAGTTTGTCTCGGGGGAGCTTTTCGTCCCCCGGATATTTTCATATAGTTTTCTTGAACTTCAACTGTTTTGCACACCAAGGTAGGTATAATTTGTATACCAGGCCGCACGTTGTAGACGTGATGGTGTATATTTAACGTGCGCACCACTATCCAATGTAGGCAGACTCCCCACGTATTTCACATATTCGACAAGTCTCTATATATAGAGGTTTACCTTTTTTTATAATCTGTGACTGTGAACTTCTAGTTTTTGCATGTAAACCTGATCCATTAATAGAAATAGTGCTTGGGTGACATTTTTACAACCCCGTCTGTGAGAAGGATATCGTTTTAAGGTAATTTTACTTCTTTTATTATTTTAAAATAAACAAATAAAACCCAATTCTCACAAATCCAACCTTGAAATATTTCAGCTATTTTCATCTAAGATTTAATAATAAATGCATAAAAGCCAGATTCATTGAGAAAATTTGTGTCAGAATGTAAGGGGACCTTTTCGTTCCCCTTTAAGCTTGTGCAATATACTTTATGTTTTTCTCTAGCATGGTCTCTGATTGCTTTCTATGGATTTCCATAATGTAGTATATTACATGTGTGTTTTGCTTTATAAACCATGGGTTATTTTTTAATTAGAAAAAAGAATTATTGTAAGGAGTGGGCAAAGTAAATCAAATATCCACTATACTGTACAATATGTTAAATGTACTGTAAGTTAATAGAGCGGGGTTTGAGACCGCCCGTGTATAGCACCCTCAACAGTAATATACCTTGAGAGAACACAACTCTGAGGTATTTCTTACCATCAAAAGCTTTATACACCCAGGTTAAACATTATTCTATGCAAGAGTCATCCAGAATATAACTGGCTTATACTCTGCACAGACTAATGTCCTCTCCCTTTGAGAATTTAAAAAGCCATGGCTCCTCCACCGCCATGGTCCGTGGAGGCCTTCCAGAAAAGCAAACTAGCCGCCTCCCCCGTTCTTTTTTTTTTTTGCTCTCCATATATCGTACAAAACCATTTACTAAGTGAAGCCTTTCAATTGGTTTATAACAAGATAAATGGAGAATTTTTAAATGTTTATACTTTCTTACACATTCACTCCGGACCGTTCGAAGGAGTAGTTAGGGTTGTAGCCCTAACGCCTCAATCTGCTGAGTCCTTGATACCAATCACACTGGACCGTTCAAAGAAGTAGCCAAAACCCTCCTCGGATCGGGGCGCCTCCATCTACTAGACCCTTAGTCCGTGGCGGTCATGGGAAACTACAATGTTTTACTGTTTTTAGGCAAACCCATTCATCTGCTAGGTCTTATCAGGGGTTAACCTCGCCTTGGCAGGTGACCTCTCCACGGACTGGAAGCTTTCAAGACTTTGCCTTACTAACTTCCCACCACACGCACACACATTCACACATTTTTTGTTTATTTTAAATATTCTTTACAATATTTAAAATTTGATAAGGGGTCAAAATAAAAAAATCAAAGTTATAATGTTTACTCTAATTGACCTCCATGGCTTTTTTTTACAATGGATACCTCATAAAGTAAGGTAAAAAGCCATATTTAATCATAGTTAAGAATGTAGTAACTGTCAGCATCAGTTACAACAGATGTGGGTAATCAGTCTGTCACAAGACTGTAAACATCTATCGAATGTAGCATCTTGGGATTGTGACAAGTGATACTTCCACCTTCAATGTACCAGACAGTTTTTCAACATTAGAGAATATTTTTTCAAAGTGATCATCAAAAACCGTCGGAGTTAGATTATCTAAAGGGATAAACGGAATATTGCCTGAACCATTCGCATTGGTAATTGTGATCCCAACATGAGCATTTGAAGAACACCCATCTAAAATTGTATCTACTATGTACTTTGAAAACGCTAAAGGCCATTCACATGTCTCGATTGGGTCTGTAAGATAAAACTCATACTCAAAAGACAGAGTACAAAATTTCGTATTTTCAATTAGTTTTCTTTTTGACAAAAATTTGAGTAAAACCGCCATAGTTGGAGAGAGCGACTCTAGAGAACATCCAACCAGCACGGTAGTTGGAGGCTGAATGATGGTAATAAGATGAAAACACCGTCTATTAAGTGACCATGGTGTAGAGCCAATGGCACTTAAGCAATTCTTTGAATTTTACTGAACCCATACGGGAAGGTATCATAGTTATCATCTAATTTTCGTTTTGGGCCGGTAATCTTAAACTGCTTGGTTTCAGTGACTGTTACAATATTTTTATCCTTTGTGCGTCTGATTCTATTTTCTTTAACTTCCAACACCTGTGCGGATTCGTTCAATACCATTTCTTTTAATGTTTCAAAGTTTACCAATTTAGAAGTTTTAAGGTTCAGTGTTAAGCCTTTGACTTTACATACGGGGATCAATTTCTGCTTATTGGTTGACCAGACAAGGTATGCGTAGGTTTTTGGCCCTCCCGACACAAACTCAACTATGTATGACCCGGGTCTATACTCTACCAACTCATCGGTCATTTCCCCGAGGTAATCCCCTGTAGGTACCTTGTACAAACCACCCCGGAAGTAATATATGCAACTGTCCGTGTCGTAGTAAAGGACTTGAGCTCCCAAAATTTCAAGGTGTTCATAAAGTTTAAGTCTGGCATGGGCAGTGGTATAAGCCGCGATCACAACATTTACTGACCGGAGAGATTCAGTAGCTTCTTCAA
This sequence comes from Neoaliturus tenellus, assembly GCA_030545055.2. Classification (NCBI taxonomy): domain Eukaryota; kingdom Metazoa; phylum Arthropoda; class Insecta; order Hemiptera; family Cicadellidae; genus Neoaliturus; species Neoaliturus tenellus. Next base: position 106,808,645 of record CM061537.1, read on the forward strand.
TATTTTGCCAATTCACAAGTAAAACTTCTTCATTTATAATCTGAACTGATTTTACTGTAGTTCCTGGTTGGGTCATCAATCCAAAGAAATCTTTCGGATTTCTTATAATTGAAGCCTTAGTCATATCCTCTCTTTGCCCGAATTTTCCCCAGAATGAATTTAACATTAATTTCGACAAAGACCTTAAACCCCCATTCTTAGCAATTTTGTCTTTCTCTAATTTTATTCCCTCATGTGCAAAATAGTCTGCAATGTACTTTTCTTTATCCTCCTCAGTCACACACAAACTAGGAAACCCTGACGCCTCTTGTTTCATTTTCAAAAATTTATTAATAAAATCAGTAAACAATCCCCCGTTTTCATAAGTCGCTACTTGATATTCCCAGAGTTCATACATGTCCAGAATTACATATCCCTTCTCTACTGCCTTTCTAATCTCATGCATCGTCCAAGTCCCTACCAAAGCCCTCTCGTCACTGTTGTGGCAACACTCTCCTTGATTCAAAATATCCCCACAAGTTCGACACAAGACAAACATTAATTTATTATTAATCTTCGCAGGAAGAACCGGGTGGTATAGGTCCCGAGGTGGCAGGATTTTACATTTAAGCAAACCTTCTACGTCAAGCCCCCGCTCTCTACACTCCCCGTCCCCCACAAAAATTTCAGGGTGGCCAATAGGATACTTACAATATTTATTTACATACGGGTAAAGAGAACAAACGTCCACATACTGGATAGTCTCCCCCTCCGCACATTTATGATAAGTCTTGGCGTTACCAGTCCTACCTCCAAAAAATGAATCTCTAGGATTAAGCGGAAGGCTGTTCAGTATTGGCAGACTGTCCAGGTGTTTAAGGTTTTCGTCTCTTTTAATTTTTCTAAACTCGCACTCCCACATTTCAACAACGTTACTCCCAAGTTTCTCAATTTTCTTTAAAGTTCTCTGGTAACGCAAGTGAAGTGAATCTGAGGGATCCTCCTTCAGAGGAGCCTCTCTTTTGTAAGGAAAGCATTTAGGGCAACCATGCCAATAACAGCCATGAAATTCATAAACATTTTTCCCATCAAAACCATCTACTTTCGCCCCATTAATTTTTACTTCTCTGCCCTTTCCAGCATGTTCAATCCTAACTCCGCGCTTCTCTTCTTCCCAAGATAACCACTGAAGGGCCACTGCTGACTGATTATCCGTTAACCGGTATCCATTCTTTGGTATAAGACCAATAGTACTGGGCTTTAGAAAATTACGGCGAAAAGCCAAGTTACACGCACTAGCAATAGTTACCGCCTCAAGAAACGGACCTACATTACATTCTTCAAGGAACAAACCTCGGAATTTTAGACACGCCTGTGCTAAAATCTCTACATCTGAAATGCAATATTCCAAAATCTCTTTTTGAAAGTCAAACACGTAGCCACTGTTTACTTGTTCATTAAACTAGTTTTCAAAGTCATCGTAGGATTTCTCAAACATGGACTCCGGGCAGTAAAACTCCTTCGCGGGCATTGGGCCTACATAGTTTTGGTTCTCAAGAGTGTTAAATAGATGCGGGAAGTCGCCCTTCTTTTTCTCTGAAGGCAGGTCAAACGCTTTGGGGAGTGCAGCGAGAGGCATGGGGAAATAGCTCAATGAATCAACAAATCTAACATTATCCATCTTCATCAAAATAATTTTGGATCCTCTCATTATAAGTTCAGGCGTAAATTTGGTCTCTTCTAATGTATACTTTAAAATAAACTGAAAGTCAAACCCCTGCCCGTTGTGTGCAATCACACAAACATTTTTAAAACGTTTCCTAACTTGCATTACATAATCCATGAACTGTTTTACTGGGTCTTCAACAAACACTCTCTGCCTCTCAAAACAAGTTTCACATTCATCTCCTTTAATGCATTTGAAGCAATACTGTTGGGAAACACACAGATTGACTTTATGTAGTTTTTTCTCTGAATCAGACGGAAGGTTTTCATCTTGTCTAGTTTCAAAATCAAAGAAAATAAACAAATAATCCTTTTCCTTTGGCTTTTTCCTGTCCACCTTCATGAAACACTTATGGTTTTCAGGCATAAAATCCCCACAAGTATGACAAAAGACTTCTCCACATACATGTACTGATTTACGCTTATCCAAGAAAATAATTTTTTCACAACCACGGCAAAATTTAATAGACTTACATATATTCCCTTTATGCGCAATTAAACATCTCTCATTTTTAAAGTGACGGCTACAAAGACGGCAGGTAAGACCTCCATGCTCTAACTTACATGGTGGGGAGATGGAATGACAAGCAGAACAGATATTAAAGCAACGGTGTTCCCCTCTATGGTCATAGGGAACATGACACGCTTCACAAAAATAACTACAGGCAAAGGCAGCAGTAAGTGAAATGATAACATTATAATGACCATTATAAAAAAGCAAATTAATTTTGAATTTAGCATCTTCATTACCCCCACAGAAATAAACATCTCGGCCTTTGCAATTATAGTTATATACTGTAATTTTAAAGTCTTTCAGGTGTTCTTGAAATTTCTCAAGTTCCGGGATGCCTGCACCATCCTCCGGCATTTCTACACGCGCTTCCGCAACTAACTCTTGAGCCTTCATTGTCTGTTTTTTACCTTTATCCGTACGAATAGCATACGTCTGGGGATCATTTTCAGCGTAGGCTTTGCCCACCACCAACGCCCGGGGGAGACAAAGGTTATCTTTATTGTTAATAACAACGATTCCCCGCCTTGCTTTACACTCTTCATTAAAACTATTATACAACCCGGGTCTCCTACGTCCCCCAGACCCTACAGGGAGATTAACTCGGGAACATTCAACTTTAAAAGTGTCTGTCGACTTTATAGACTCCGAATTACTTTGAATAATTCCACCAAATATTTCCCACAAAACATCTACATCTACATCTTTAGCGGGCCGAAAATCAACATACCCCGGATCTTTAGATTTTAAATTTAGACTCTGCAAAGTGAAACCAAGCAAATCATTTTCGTGTGACTGTTTCTTCATATCACTGACGATTTGAGCAAAGCCTTGTCTTAGCCAATCAATTTCATTTATTTCGGGTGGAGGATTAGAAAATTTAAAAATTGTTTTAAGCCCGTATAGTCTAAATTTCTTTACATACGTTTGATCTTCACTTAAAACTTTAACAGGTTCAGTAATTTTAGGAGCATTCATTTTAGAAGACAGTTCCATGCTCAAAATTAATTAAAAGTCAAAGTATAAGACAAAAAAGTGAGGTTATGTTAACCACGTCCGAACAATATGACAACTAAAATCAGACTGAAACATTACAACTGCTAAGCTGGATATATAGTAAGAAAACTACTACGTAAGTCAAAATATTAATTTAAAACAACTACGCAAGTCAAACATATACTAACCACAAATAAATACGCAATATCTAAACCAAAAGAGTACACTCAACACACAACAGGAGCTAAGCAACAGAAAACGTTTACACGCAGTGAACAAGTACACAATACACGACACTTCCGTTCGCTACGAGAGCCTAACGCAAAGAGAGCGAGGGCAAGCAGCGGTCGGTGGAGGTAGATAAGCTCAGCCAATCAAAGCTCTGCACACCTATTATCTACCAATGACGCGCTCCCATATTCTAACCAATCACAGGGCTAGAATTGTACACGGTGCAACGAGAATGTTTCATCACCAAGCCAAGGATGCCTGCTCAGCTATTACGAAATTACGGCCTACATCAACCACAAAATTAGTTCAGCTCCTAAGACTTAAAGACTTTAATTTATAACGCATAACAACCTTTCTGTAACAAAAAGTAACATAAATTTTAATCAATCTTAAGTATAACATAATTAAAGTTTTTTCAGTTAGCAAATATAACAGCATCTTATACATTTGCTTTTATCACCAAGGTGGGCCCACAAAAATATAGTAATTTAAAATCAATATTTAACATGTCTAATACTCCAAGTCAATCTAGTCATATCCAGGACTTTGAAACAAACTACCTAGGTCAAAATGATTTGTCTAACACATAACTGAAATGTGTTACACCACAGGCTATCAGAAAAGTATGTAGGCCAGTTAATAAAAATGTAAAAATATTTCAGCTCCTAAGACTTAGAAACTCAACTATAAAAATAATGATAGACTTTTCACAACACAAAATAATATTAATAACATTTTTATGTAGATACAAGCAAACATTCTGCTTTGTTTTTTAGTACCTTAAACAAACCTAAAGTAATACAGAACCCTGAAGAGGATTGTACACTTTAATTAACTTTATACATTATTAAAAATTTACCAGATAAGGCCCACTAAAATGGCAAGACTAGTAATCAAAAACAAATATTTACATTACATTAAAGGATCTAATACTCCTATTCAATCTACTAGTACCTACAACCTAAACACTAATTACATGAATCGAATAATTTTTCTAACACAATCTAACTGAAAATTCCTAGTGTTGACGTTGGGTCACCACAGATTATCAGAGCGGAAGTGACCCGGCTGATAAACTGTAGACAGACAACCATGTTTCAGTTTATTCGCGCGCGCATAACATAACCGAAGTGGGTTTACTAATGCATAGGATATATTACCAAGTAAGTAATCTTTCCCCAAATAATACAATCTAAGAATTTCAATAATGTTTAATATTACTTTAAAATATAAATCTTTACACAGCATACAGCAAAAATTCCTCTCACTTCTATCTACCTTAAACAATATTAGTCACATCTTTTTCAAGACATGGTTCAGTATTATAATGCAAAAATGATATGATATACCTCAGTATCAAAACAGCTTCCGTCTATTGCAAAATAAGTCCCAATCTACTCTAAGCCCTACATCTCACATTACCTACATCTTCACAAGAAATATTCTCTCTAAATAATTGTATACAAAAAAAAAAATAATTTACTACAGTCTACTAAATCTATTGCAAAATAAGTCAGACTTTAACTAAAAATCTACACCACGCAGGAGAAATATGAGGCACTATTAATTAGAATATACACTACACAATAGTATAATATTATTAAGTTAAAATTAAAAATATTAAAAATACACGTTAAATAGAACGAAAGTATCAGTAATAAATGCGGAAGTAAATGTAGTCTCCTTAAAGAGTATACAGTAGACAACTAAAATCCTAATATAAATACAACAGAGCAGTGTACTGCAGTAGGCCTATCTTAGGTAAATATATCATTAATTACTAGATAGAAAGCAAGCAATAATATTTCTAATACTCAAGGCTTGTAGTCTTTAGAAGACAACAGACACAATACAGTGGTACAATAGTATCTTAGAAGAAAGAGTGTTAACACCTACACCATAGGGTCTGCACTAGAAATAAATACTGTTAAAGTAGTGAGTCCTAGTACTGTACTTCAATTTAAATACCACGTTACAGCATTATACATCATTGAAAAATAAATAGCCAAATAGAATACAAGTTACCCCAATAATCCACATTAAAATAAATAACAGATAAAGAGAAGAATGCATTTACAGCAGTACAATTGCACGCGCTGCCACGCCGCCGCCACAGATACCGCGTTATCAAGGACGCATCCGCCGCCGTTCCACACATACCTTGGTAGCGTAGAGGTAGAGCGTTAGTCTCACATGCGAGCGGGTCGGGTTCGAATCCTGGTCTCGCCACGGATAAATTTTATTCATAAATGTAATTAATGCTACACTACAAGCCTACGATGATGTTATGTACGTGTGTCTCACGTTAGGTTTACCTGAGCGACACTAGCGCCCTCTACCGGAACCCTCGGAACTCATTCCCCGGCCTTACTACTCATTTGTTATAATATTAGCTGTCTAAGATAGAATCCATGTACTCTTATAAAATAAAATTTAACTTGAAACTTTAAAAGCCTGTAAAGTCGTAGCCCTAGGGGCTGATGATCATAAATTTTTACGGAAACAATTTGACCAAAACTTCCCGAACTATACAAAAAACTTGAGAATCTTATAAAATGTTTAGGTGATTCCCAATAATAAAAAAAAACCCTCATCGTATTAAATAGTATTGATTTATTCCTCAATCAAACTGGAGTTACCATCATAAGACAATTTTCTTCACGATAATTGGCTCCATCAACAAAAAAGGTTCAAGTTGAAGATAACTTTAATCATGCTATCATGTAAAAGGTCAAAAGACTTAATGATCAAATAAAAATGTTCCTGTATTAAAGGAGGATCGTAAATCGGATGAAGGTAAATGATTTTTCCTGTCATTTCAAGAACTAGCGTGTTCGTAGAAAACTGTAAGCTTTTTGACGATTGGATAGGAAAGATCTTTACAGATCAAAGCCGTTTTCAAAGAAAAAAGTGTCGTTTGATAAGAAACATAATTACGTAAAACGTTATACTTGATTGAATATTGATATTTGAAAATGGAATTAAAGAATAAACCTTCATAAAAAGTCTTTACATAATGGATTTTTTAAATATAAAACACAATATGATTAAGCAAAAATATGCTATTCAACTAACTAATAGTACTCAATTTTGTTTTAAATAAATGGTTGCTTTTATCAATTAACAATTGAGTAAAATAAAGTCATCAAATACAATGTAGGTTATATTTGTTGAAAGAATACTTTGGATATGAGTCAATTGAACTGATGATCATTAATTTGTGTTCACTATGTAGAGAGATTTTATTTTTATTAAGAAACATGTCCATTAAACTGACAAATCGATTTGTAAATTTGTGCGGTGTTATGTTGTACGTTAAGGAATGCATTTTCATGATGAATATTATATTAATTTAGATGTTATCTCTTTTTTTATCTAAAAATTAACATTTCTTTGTAAGTAAATAGTTTTGAAAGATATAAAAAACAATAGAAATATCACATACATCAAATTATAAATTTTTTATTGTAATGAATTCAATAAATTGAATAAACGGACCCAAACAATCTTTATTTGCATTTATACTCAACTGCCTAAACACCAGTTGTAGACTTGCCTGCGATTCAGTAGCAGAAACAGGTTAATGAAGAGCATAAACACAGAGTTATGGGGAGAGTTGTCGTGTTCGCTAAGAGCAGAAGCAGGTGTTGTCACTCCTGGGACAAAACCGTCGAGCGGCTGAGCAGTAGACAAACCCATTACTGTATGTGCACCGCACATGTGTTGAATACCTGTCTAATATCTGCGTTTGGTTTGTAATTTAAATTTTAAATTGTTACAGCACATATATCACTTGTAAAGCCTCAATAGCTGTATTTTCCAGATAAATTACGGCAAGCACTGTGAGGAATCTTGAGACAGAAAAATACCAACCATTACAGCACACCGCATGTCTTTATCTCTGGGAACACTCGGGCTTATTCTGAAAGTTACCGCATACTTCACATACTTTACTTTATGACGACTCCAGTGAACTAATATCAAGCAATACTTTACAGCTATCATCTATAGTTTATAGCAGTCTTCAAATTACATAAAACTTCACTTATTTCTATTCCTTTTAATATATTAATAATCACCATCATGTGGTTACATAAGTAATATTTTATAAATTAATGCAATCAAAATCCTGTACGAAAATAAATTGCTTTAAATTTTAAATTTATATCCTTTAATGCAAATTTTGTTGTGTTTAAAAATATCTAATGTCAGTATTACTTGATCAAAGAATCAATAGATCAGAAAGTCAACTTATTAAAACGTTATTCATGTGTTTTAACTATATTTCATTATGATTTATTTATTAAAATTAAATGAAATTTATTAAATTTACAAAAGTAATTAAACTGCTGATTTTTTATTTAACATTATTTACTTACAAAAAAGCTATTCACACCAATAACATCAACTTCTGGACTGCATCTTATACAATAATCGCTTTCCTAGTTTATATCGACAAACTACCGTTTTATTGTCAATTTGGTACAAACTGATTTGTTTGATTTTTATTTTTAACACAGGCTTCAGCTATTCAGCATTGTCAAAGTCACATAGCCTACTAATTCCGAAAGAATAGTGTTAATTAGACAATTAAGTTAGAATCTCTGTTATAACGTTTCAACTAAATGAGAAGAAATACCATCAAATCCAATCAAATCTCCGTTATTGCCAAAAAACATATTTACATGCATAGGCTTGCTTGCTTCAGAACAAATCATAAAAAATTACAAAATTTATGAGAAACTTAAATTACATTCGTCTATTCTCAATAAAATCATTAACAGGATAAAAGAATTGTCAATAAGGAAGGCCTTGAGCGTTCTTTTAAAACAATTAAAATTATTTTCACACTGTATGACCTCAGGTAGGGCAATAAACCACTAATGTGTAATGGCGGTATAAAAGGTGTGACGTAAAAAAAGTATGATGGAGAGGAATATTTAGTTTGGTGGTATTTCTAAGGTTGTATTTGGACTGTGGAACAAGGTGATGGAAAATGCTATGGTTCGATTATAAATAAAAATAAATTAATTAATTTATCAGTTTATTTTTGTAAAAAAAATATTGCAAAGTTTTATTTTCCTCTCTGAAATTGTATTAGAGTACAAAGTAAATCTATAAATAACAAAGTAACTCAATAACACACCGCAGGGTGGGGGGTGCGTTTGACATTGTTGCTATATTGGATAGAGTTATTAGTTTGGAAATCTTTGGTGTTAGAGTGAAATTCCATCTTGAAACCCTGATCTTGAGCCTTACGAAAATACTTAAGACTTAATTAAAGCTATAATTTTATACATCGTTTAAAGATATAAATCTTAAATAATTAAAAATGTTTAATAATTAAATGTAATGTTAATATAGTAAATGTTATCCTCTCCAATAATAGTTTTTAATTATGTATTTTTGTATGTATGTTCCTTATATGTTTTATATTTCAAAAAATTAATTCACACTTTATGAAAGTCTATAAGTTACAAAAAGTCCTACTCAAGAATTTCCATTGCTCTGGCACCTTTTATTGTCATATACAAATTTAGACATATACGGTACAATGGGAAACCCAGAGTCACCTATTCGATTAACAGTTAGATTAATTATTTTTTAAAGTTCATTGCTCGTGATGGTGGGATTATGCTATTATTATAAATTATTGTGGATATCTTCTATCACGTATTAGCATTTTATTAATGGGTTATGGAAATTACCAAGTATAATTCACTAAATCAAAACAGTTATTTAATTTTCAAAGACAAACCCTAACAATTTTTGCAAAGAGGTTGGCGGACCTCTTTTTTTATTTTGCCCCGTCCACATACACTATTGATCTTTGCGTGGATCGTATTAGACAAAGTAAGGGGTGGGCCCCTACAGTTCAAGGTGAATGTTACTGATAAAAGTCCGTGGCAGATCGTGGATTTGAACCCACATTTCGCTGCTATGGCCCCAAAGTCCGGCGCGCTAACCACTACGCCACCGACTCACCCCATTATAGCAATGGTGAAACATTTTTATCTGCGACTATCACAATGCGCACCCATAATATTACATGTAATATTATAAAGAGTTACTTAACTAAACGAAATACAAATCCTTTATAAATTGTAAATTTTTATACAGAAGTAACATTGTGACAGGTTTTAGAACAATGAGAGCTCGTTATTTGACGAAATTAGTATTATAATTTAATTTACACAATTCACAAATCAGATGATTTTTCCACGACGATTAATATTTTGGTTATGATTTAGTCATATTTTTATTTTTAGTTGTGTCTTACCTAAAAAAATATCTAAGGCCGTTGGGAGCGGCGATGACGTTAAGCGGAATAATGTGTGTCTGCATTTTTGGTGGGTAACCGTCTGTAATGTAGCCAACATGTAATGTGGTCAGCATGTTAATAACTTTATCCTTATGCTTAACCAAGCATATTCTTCAAGTTGATCTTAAAGTAGTGTATGCAAAGATTGTATTCCACCTTTAGGCCATGAATTAAATACAAGTTAGAGCATTCGATTAGTTCATGTTTTAACTTACATTTCACTTGTGGTCTTCATAAGCAACCGTTGAATATACTACTATAACAACACATTTAAAAAAAAATATTTATTATAGCAACATTTTAAACATATCCAATTTGAAATTTATCTTTAGGTATTCTAATTGATTATAGATGTTATTATTGATAATATGTAGATAGAGATAATTTTAATGCATTTCACCAAGAATACGACAGAAGAGAGCTTTTAATATAGTGATGGACATACTATGTACTCTAATGCGCTGAGAGAACAAATAGTTTAATCACTTAAACAAATCAACAGAGCCAACTTAAAAACAAGTTGGTTATGCAAATCAACAAAAATAGCTTGGAATGACACATTTAGATTTAATTATGGTAATAGATATATGTAAGAACAACTTTATCCTGTTTTGTTATTTTAAATGACATGTTTTATATTTAAAAAATTCCTGGACAATATTTTTTGTCTTGATTTGTGTTTCATTTAAAAACTGTATTCTGCAATAATTTTAAATTACAATTTCTATAAATAATTTTGATAAATATTTTAATGTGATTTGATCGGTTCTATTTTTATTTTTAAAATGCACCATTATTTTGGAAAACAATGTATAATGCTTCTGTGCATAGGACGCCGTAATAGCGTATATCCTCTAGGGAAGATCGCTAAATAGTAGACACTTGAGTCGTATGGGAGGCGTCACTATCTGCAAACGCAACTCACAAAATTATTGTGAGTTGCTTTTTAAAAGTAAAACGCTGTATCTACTGATATTCATAATAAAAGTAATACCACCTCAATTTACTGTACATAATCTTTTTCAATACTTCCTGCATTTAGTAAAAACAACTATACTATTAAAAATTATTTAAAATTTAAGAGAAATGTTGTAGTTGAAATGACGTACAGAATTAAGGAGTTCTTAAAATATTTGATATGCACAGCAATTTTCAAGAAAAATCATGTCACAAATTAATTTTCCATTAATATTCCATAAGACATTTTAATTTCTGTGTAGTCTAAGTAATTCCTAAGACTCTATCAATAACACAGTAATCCAATAATCTCAAATCCAATATAACTTTTCCCACCGCTGCACTGGTCGGAGGCTTGTATGGCAAATAAAATCAACATTCCACGAACGATTAACTTCTTCCAAGAAGTTAAAGGAAAATCAAGTGCTTCAGTAAAACAGAATAATGGATTTAATCACTATAATTGGTTCGGCTCTCTTGTTGAATCTTTAGCTAAAATGATAAATATTTTTTCGATATAATTTTAAAAATCATTTAATATTTTCTACATGTAACGTAAATGTAAAATAAGTCAATTTTCACACAAAAATTTTTAATTGTATTGGATATAATTATTTTGTATGACATGGAACATACTTTCAATTTAGTAACACTTATTTGTAAAAAAAATAAGTGAGATTAACGTCATTATATTTTGTCATCAAATAAAGTATTCTTAAGAAAACATCAACAGATAAGGGGGAAGACATGCAAATTATGCGGGTTGTAAGCTACAAGCACGAGTGTTTCACGAGATATAGTCATCTAGTTTGCTGTAATGGCAGTATTTTTCAGGATTCCAGTAGCGTGTAGTGGGGAGCAAAGTAATGGTGTCTTTGAACTTGGTTTTAAAGTAGGTTATCATGCTATCTCTCTTACAAAAATTATTATTTTCCACTGTTTATGTTCCATTTTGTCTAGAAAATTGGGGACAAGACAAACATAAATAAGACGAGTCGTTGCTCGTCAGTACTCGATGGATACAACTCCAGTCATGGTGAGTGGAGAGCTAGGTAGATGGTGTGAAACAAGTATAAAATGTACTTTTTAAAATTGATATTTTCTTCCAATAAATCATATGCTTTATAAAATTAAGTAGCTTTGAACAACTTAACAATCAAAACATATTTATTTTTTATCACAAAACTATAAAATTTAGTATTTTAAATAGTATATATTACAATGTTTTATTTCTTCCTTTCCATTAATAAAATAATACATTATAATTATATACGTTTATTATATACTGGCCATAATAAAGCAAATCCTTCTTGAGCGTTTGATCTTCTATGGTATTTAGAAAATACCTCGTGTGTTTACGATTGAAAGGTTGTTAAATAAGTGCAAAGAGAAAGTATACAGTAAACTATAAACTGAACGTATATTTTTAAAGCGTTTAAAATGTGTGAGTGATATAAGTGGTTCATTAATATTAAACTGGAAATATCAGTCAAGTTCGGAAGTTTGTTTGACACTTGGAGTAGCCTCGTGTAGTTTTGGAAGTACGGGAAAACATGTTAAACATCAATAACTATGTCAACCAGTCAACAAATTCAAACAACTACAAATAAGTGTTTATATTTATTCCTGCCTCTTAAATGAAATATAATATTCAACTGATTATAGCTTGGTTAGTAAATTAGATTTACAGTAGTATTTTTTCTTAGTATTTTTCTACATTTCGTATTAAGTGGCAGAAATAAAACTAAACAAAAATAAAAATCGTGATTATTGGACAAAGTGATTGTTGCCTTCTAACATGAACTAATATAACTCAAACTACCTGAGTTTACTCTAACCAAATGTAACCTACTTTTTCATTTATTTATTTTTACATCAAATATTAACAAGTTTTAAAAGTCAATTAGTCTGTAATTAGTGAAACAAACATTACAGTGTGGCGTTTATTAAGGATGTAAGTTGTCATGGACTGTATGTTATGAAACAGGCACATAATAAAGTTAGTTTTTTTACCTAATTGAGATCTACTTATGTTCCTAGATATAAGAATTATTAGACAGCAACTATGAGCTTATACCCTTCATTGATCTGGGCCAATTATTTAATCTTTTATAGTGTTTCCAAGCCTGTAGAATCTTTTATGTTTTGACGGGAAATCATCCTACCCCTGGTTTTATTACTATATAGCTTCTAGCAGTTAGTATTTATTCTATATTTTGTATATTATTGTGAAAATTGTAAAGAATACCTATGAGTACCTTTCTTGAAACATAATTTTTTTATTGCACTAGAACAAAAAGTAATTTTTTTAGGATGAAAAGGGTACTCAAGGTTATTCTTTACAATTTTCACAATAATTACAGTAGCCCTTTTCTGCGAATTCTTGGTAATATTCGTTAGTAGTTCACTAGTCATTATAAAAAAATACATACTTGGAAAGGAAGCATGCAATCTAGTGAGCACAATTCTTTATACTGGAGAAAATGCCAAATGTATATGTTTATTTTCCTTTAATAATGGTTATAACTATAAAAATTTGCATGAAATATGGCCTAAAAAGTCAAACGTTTACATAATGATTAGATGCTTGTTTGTAAACAAATTGCAGATGATATATATTGATTTTTGAGCTAGAAAAAAGGCATTCAGAATTATTTCAGAGCTTAGAGTAAAGTCTTTGAGAAAACATTTATTTAACACTCAAGAGGGTGGGAAAACTCTTGACTCGCACATTTCATAAGTTGGATTGTTTTAGCGTGTTAGAAATTTTGAGGAGAGAGGCTATCAATAATAATATCTTGATTTTAACATTCAAGGCTTAGACCACTGAGAAGCTACAGTTATATTAAGATTATTTACCGATAAAAATTCTAAAAAAGTAGTTATTGCAGAATCTATTCAGGTTGAAATTATTTTAAGAAAAGAGTGTTGCTTAGTCCATAAGTTTAGATCATGGATTTTTCAGGTGGTTTAAATTTAGCAACCATTATTGGAACTATTTTGCATTTAGAATCCAATATAACTTGTGTTCGTCTAAGCATGGTTAAAAATTTGCTTTCGATTCAATTTAATTTTCTATGACACTAAAACAGAAATATTAAACTAAGTGTAACCCCTACTAATGTCTAGATAATTATATGTTAAAATTTGACTTTCGAATTATGTGTTGTTTAGATAATATGACCTACACGTGCAGACATACGTATTATTGGGGCAGCTTGTGCAACAATTCAATACAAGTGATTTCCCTTGACGTTGGTCAAACAGACCTACGAACAAACTAAATCTAATGCGATTTCTCATGAGACGAATGTTCATTGTCAAGGTCTGAAACGTGAAGTGCTGAATTTACTTGTCAACAGATAATGAATAAAGGAAACTAAAGAGTTTACAATCTATTGTAATTTTATTTTTAGGACACACCAGCCTTTCATCAGAGTAATTGTATTATTTGTTAACCAAACGTCTGAAAAGTAGAACCAAATAATGTACTATGTGAAAGTATTTTGATCTCCATTACAACAGTAGAAAAATGGCTTTATAGTTCTTTGATAATCCAAGTAATTATCATAATAAAAATAATGCGTAAGTATTGAAAATGCTATAGGCAAGGTAACTATACATTTTAAAGCTTTCGCATCACAAGGAATGTAATTTAAAATATTTATTCTGCCAAAATTTTGCCACTAGATGAATCCTTTTTTTATGGAAGTACAGTACAAAAAATTTCAAGAAGATTTTTTGCTACATTTTGGTTTTGTTTTAATAACAAACCCCTGTTTTCCTACTATCTAACGACGACCTGTTGTTAGAGATCGTCATAATTAAAAGCCCAATGAAGTTATAGCCAAATATTCAGTTACTTTTGAAGGTTCTAATAATCAAACCTTCAAGAAGTTTTTAAAGTTTTTGACAAAATGCATCAAATTGGCAGCTTTGTAATTAAATTTGAGCACTATAAAAACTCAGCTACCAACCAGTGTTAAATATTTGCCAATCATAAGCTCAATAAATAATAACAACACCAACAACAGAATAACATCATCACTAAAGTTGTCTGATAACAATTTATTAATACGTTCCAAGTTGCACTACAAAATTATACAGAAAATGACATAAACATATTTATCTGCGACATATATCACACTTTATTAAATTCTTATTGAATACATTCTGTGGACATTTAAAAAAATATAAATACAATTATAAAGGAGATAAAAATTAAAAATACAATGAGAGTTTTATCTTGAGAGGAAATCAAATTATTATATATTTTCGCATATTATTCTAACAACTAAGTGAACAAACATACTAAAAAAAGAAAAAAGGAAAAAGAAGTGATAAAATTGGAAAAATTAACATTCTATGTATTTCAAGGAAAATTTCTAGAGAACAGTATGAAAGGAATATAGTGTTGTAAAAACTATGTTATTATATCTGCTCCCCATGATTATGCAAAATAACAGTGAAGACTAATAAAAATTTGTTATTAGTTAAAAGTCTAATGGTTTTACGTGATTTATTAAAATACTAATTGAAAATTTTGTTGGTCTCAAGACTCAACTTTTGAGTATTTATTTTCAGACTGTATTTACCTCAAAAGTTTTGGGTGGATTTTGGAATTGTGCCTCGAGCGACAAATCACAGGCCATATACTTCGAATTCTTTGATGGACTACTTTTCTAGATATTATGAAGCTATTTTCTTGAGATGTTGGCTTCCTCTTCAAGAATTTCTAATGGTTGGCATTCATTCCATTCAAATCTGACTTTTGGGTCTATTATCAGTCATCACTCTTGACTTATCTCCATGACGATTATGTCGCTGCGTCTAACAGAGCCCCTTTCTTCGAGTCCTGTTACTTCCTCATATACTTCGTATTTTTTGTCTTTCTTCGCTCATCTGCTATCATTTTTTCGAATAGTATGATGACGGGTATTTCGAAGAAGGTTATTAAAGGCGCATTGTCCAAGGACGTGGGGCAGTGTTTCATGAATGTAACTCTCAGTTGCAGAACAATTCCTGCACTGGTTCGAATCACTGGATCTCCTATGAATAATTCTTAGAGGAAATACATCTCTGATCTTTTTTAAATAGTACTTAAATTCGGAATCTGTCAAACCTTGACTTCTGGACAAAGACTTGTTGATCTTTTGACATTTTCTGTAAAGAATAACCCCTTTCTCCTTGTAAGGTTATTTGCACTATTTGCTGAATTCCTGCTCTATTAAGACTATACGCTATTAAGTTCTTGACTTTCCGACCTCCTTACTTTGACATAATCTCCATTGTTGGTTCAAATATTGGTTAACCTATCATAACATAGCCTATCATACCTTCTAAGTGATATTTCAATGTTAGTTAATTTATCATTTTGTGGTTATGTAATTTGTAATACATTCCTAAATACCCAGTCCACATTTTGTAATACCCATTCCTAATCCCCAAAATTCTAACATGAATGATAGTGAATTAGCTAGAAAATTCCCTTCTCTAGTAACCCGTCTTTATGTGTGGTGATTGCTGACAAGGGTCTCCTTCAATGTTCCCTTTCCATCACTTTCCCTTCAGACAAATATATGAGAAATTGTGGTTTCCGCAAGATGATGTGGTCTCAGAACCCCATTGCCGAACTGTCCAATAAAATTAGGAAAGGATCTTGTGCGGTATTGACATGGCAATAACATGGTATAAATTATGCTTCTATTAACTGTATTGCAATTTATTGATCATAGTTATTTCAAGTGTTGTCTGATAGCGACAAATATGTTCCTGAATTACGAGTCACAGATTTACTGTTAAAATATCTATATAGTGGGTGTCCCAAAAGTTCCCTGCTAAAGGTCCAAAAGTCCCGGGTGACCCCGTTTTTTTTTTTTTTTTTTTTTTTTTTTTTTTTTTTTTTTTTTATAGCCACTGCAGATAACGTGATTATTATCTGGGAAAGTATTAGTGACAAAAAAAAACTTTTGATGTGTAAAAATTTTTAAACCCCTCCACCAAAATTGTGGTTTCGAAAGGTAAGTAGAAATTTTTGCAATATTAACCAGCCATTTTTATGTCCAACTCAGAAAGTATGCATTATTTAAAGACCTTCTTACTCTTTGACAATTTTCTTTAAACCTAATAATAAGTAGGATAGGGGTTCAAGTTCAATTGTAGTCCCTTAAGAACAACAGTGAAAAATATTTCATTGCCTCTATCTCTAAGACTATAAAATAAAATACAAATACTCATGGATGAAAATGTCGTAAACTGGAGTTTTTTTTTTTTTTTTTACATTTCGCTGGTGAACATCATCATGGAAAGACAAATACAGAAATTGTACATCATCACGGACAAATAAATTAAATGTATATAAACTTTATCAATATTCTTATAACATCTTTAAAGGCATTTTTCTTGAACATTTTTTATTTTACCGGGTGGTTTTGGAGAAACAGGCAATGAAAGTTATCCCAACGTTATTATTGTACTACTAAGTCCCTAATCACATGAAGAGAAAATGTCAGTGAATAAAAAGGTCGTTTAGTAATGCATACAACATAAATATTAAATCAATGTGGGGGTTACTGTTGTTTTAAAATTTTGGCTTGCCTCCTAAAACCCCAATTTTGGTTAAGGGGTTTGAAAATTTAGGCACATCAAAAGTTTCCTCTTTTGTCTCACTGAGACATTCCTATAAGATTGTCTCAATATCGGCAACTGTAAAAAAAAAAATGCACGTGGGTGGGGACTTTAGAACACCCGGTATTGTAAGTTTTAACTATAGATTTCAGATAAATAAAATGTTCGATACTTTCACGTTCCTTGGGACTAAAGGGATAGAGCCTTCGCAGTCAATTGGCCATTGCGTTAACTACCGCAATAGGATTCGCATTGTTGCACAACCATCTAAGGTCTCGCGGGTCAAAAATTCATCGTGTGGTGCTTTACGCGCTCTCATTTATTTCATTATTTACAGTCCAATAAAAGTGAGAGCGGTTTTAGAGAAAAGATAGATTCTTGGACTTTATGATTCGTTTAATATTTTTGTTTATATTTTGAATCAATATTAAGCTACGATGGTCCACAGTTGATCAACTTGAGATGGTCCAAAATTGATGAACCAATATAGATTATTATTTATTACGAATATTAAAATATAAAAAGAATCAAATAGCCCAAGACTTTATATTATATTAGGTGAGGCACTGCATGGCATTCTGAGAGAGGCCGTTTGCCCTCCCTCCCTACCCCATTAAATTTAACACTATATTAATGTGTTGTAATTTTAGTTTTATCAGAATAACAAACGCCGTTGAAGATTTGTATGTATGTTTACTTACAAATGAGCCATCTCCCGAACCCTTAAGCGCTATTCGTAACTTGGATTTTTTTTTTTTTTAAGTTTATCCAGCTCCTTCGGTTTTATCATTATAAATACTAAAATGTTTTTCATCTTACTTAAAACAAAACATTTCCCCCATTTTCTTGGATGTTTTACATTAAACATTCACCATATTTATATATCTACTTCTTGCCTAGTACATAAACTTAAATTGATATACTCTTATTGATCTACAGTCAACCTAGTTTTTAATAAACAATTTTACGTGAAGTATCATCAGATGTTCGTATGTAAATCCGCAATGGCATACTTCAAAATGAATAATATCCATTAGTAGTTTTAGCTCGGTTTAGGGGTTTTGCCATTGTTGTGTTCCAGTTGGCGACAGACTAATTAGATCCAGCGACATGTCGCGATGTACAGAGCATAATGAGCTGGGCCGCCTCTGTCAGGGTTTTGTGTTTGATGCCTCAGTCAAGTCACCGCAACACACACATTTTACGCATACTTCAGACTTTCAAATTAAATATTTACGAAAAATTCATTTGCTTTAAACATTTTCTCATTCCCTCTTTATAATTTTTATGAAAAAACTATTCGTATTTGTTTGTAGTTAGCAATCAACAAAAATGCATTTATAGTTTTCGTACTAAAAAGGATCGTCTGAAAATAAAACTGTTCTAATCAATATTAAAACAAATGCTAAATATATACTTTCAACCAGGTGTAAAAGTATATTTACCAAACCATATTATATTTATATATATTATATAAATTGTTTAGTATATTTGTAAACAATGTTCATTTGTTTATAAGTGTCTCATGTGTAAAAAGTAATATTCATTTGAACCAAAAACAATGAATATAAAACACAGTTGTGCCAGTTATAAAACCTCGTCTGCAGATAAGCGGCTTCACATGAACAAGTTCAATCCTACATTGAACAACACTTCAACAGGATAACTGATGCTAATACCTCAACACCGAAGCGTCAACAGCTAGCTGTCGAATCCTCTTGTGATGAAAACCCGGAAAAATTATATTTACCTTTAAAAATATGTAATAATTTCATATTTTCTTTGGAATAAAAGTTTATATTACTGTAATTATTTAATGGTTTAAATACCTGAGTTGTGGTAATCCAATTGTTGTCCAGCAACTAGTTTTGACTCATTCAAATAGAGTCATCTTCAGGCTTTAATACAAAGATTTTTTTTTTCAAAGGCTAATTTCTTTTCATAAGAACGTCACGTTGATAAAAGTTTAATAAATAATAACACACATGGTACGGACACATTACAAATAACGACACGGACACGAACACACACGAACGGAAACACTTAAATACTGATGTGGCTGGCGAATTGACATTGACGCAATCCCGGCGGCGGTGGAGTCTAGACTGTAATTATTTGGTGAAAGTCATCCCATCTAATAAAATTATATTTTCAATTAATTTTTACATATATATTTTGGGTTGTAGGGGAGAGTTGCCAATATTGGATCGGTTCCTTGAATGGACCCCCTCAGTTTACAGGCCTACAGGGAATTTAGCGTTTCAGGAGGTGGCTAACTAGACTCACAATAGTAGGAGGAGAGTTTCGCGCCAACCCTCAGAAACGTGCTCTCTTTGTGCGTTGAGATATGTTATATGTGTAGTTTTCTGATTTTTTCAGTACTATATTTACCCATAAATTGCATCATTGCAAAGTATGTATTCCCGATGTGTAACGTATTAATAAGATCTATATTAATCGGGCATAGTAATATAGTTTGGGTTATAACCATGGGACTCCAATTTATTTTTATAAAGATAGGTTAGGTTTTTAGATTTAATGCACAGTTGCCGATAATGGACCACCAATTGTTTCCTTGATTGGAACGGTCCAATATAGGAAACACTTTTATTTTTCCATGAATAAACGTACACAAACATCCCTCGTTTGTACTATCATAAGTTCTAAATGGCAACATGATTCAAGTACATATTTCGAAGCATATTGTGTAATTTTTACAATAAAATGTATAAATACAATATGAGTACTATCAGCTTTCCAATTTAAGATACCGGTCCAAAATAGGAAACTAGCTGGTCCAAACTTAGGCAATCGGGTTCCTAATTTGGACAGTTTATAAGGTGTTTGAAAATATTTTTTCATTTCGTCATCAATCATTGTATTAATCTATATCTTTTAACCTAACCATAAAATAAGATTTTTTAAACAATCGATTCGTTAGTATAACATTTAAACTTAGAAGTTTGAAAATAAAAATGATTATCGTGAAAACGGTCTAATATTGGCAACTTTCCCCCTGTTCATTATCTTTCTTGGAGTACGAAAATCGTCCTTGATTCTTTTTGTACTTCACTCTTGTTACTTACTTTTTAATATAAATGGGCTATAAATATCTATGCTCATATTATACAGCGTTTAATTTAAGTAGAGTACATAATATTTATTTCATTAAAGGCATGAGCCTAACAAGTATCAAAATTGATAGTAAGTGGGCTTAAAATATATGATTAATGTGTTTTTTAATAGTAATTATATATATATATATATATATATATATATATATATATATATATATATATATAAACATTTCTGTAATTATAAAGCAGCCAATTAACTCTAAAACTTTTTTTCTTTTTTATATTAGAAGAATCAGTTCGTAAATAAATTAAAATTGTTTACAAAGCGTTTTAAACTAATTACCTGAATGCCAATCATAGTTAATGATAAGGTACAATGGCAAAAACAGTTCAAACATTTTGTCAAATAATAAAAATCATGCTATAATGATAACCATGTTTATTTATAAAAAATAAGCAAGACATTCTAACAAAATCAAAACAAACATTAATAAAACAAATAATTGTAAAAATATATAATACATCAAAGAATATTTTAATTAACAATGAAACTCCCTAAATAAAAGATTGCCAAAAACTTTAAGAGTATTATGTGTTCGAGTATTTTTTGTGTGTATTATACATAAATACTTCCAAAGTATTTGATTATAAACTCGGTGACACAATTTAAATTGGGATCTAATTAAGATAGGAATCAAAATTAATAAATAAATCCTTATTGAATTTATATTGCAAATTCTACTCCTGAGGAAATTAAAATTTTAAATATCCGGGTTTCCAAGTCCATCATAGGGTAGAATTATTTTATTAAATTCATAAAAAATCTATGTTTTTATTTATTGAAAAAATCTATTTTTACGTGTGCCTTATGAAATTTATTGTTTTTTTTTATTCTAGGTATTTGTTACACAGGAGAAGTTAAGTATTTAACGGCTAACCACTGCTCTATTTTATTTTTCACGATCTATAATTATCTTTTTGTTCATATTTATAGTCTATTTGCAAAGAGAAACGTTGCATATTTTGTCCTTTACTCTCTATAATGGCTTTTTTATATTTTAAAAATACCTTTTACTTGGACCAGTATTTTTTTCATGAAATAGCGTAAGTTGTTTTGATAACTATAACAACAACTAACTAAAAAAACAGTTTCTAGTACTGTTAATTATAATAACTATAAAACAGTTTCGAGGTTTAAAATTCACACAAGTAAAAGATTTCCAAATTATGATAATCATAAAAAATAATATATATATATATATATATATATATATATATATATATATATATATATATATATATATATAATAGAAAAAAAGAAATATTTAATTGTTTTATTTCTAACATTACTGAAAAGAATAATCCTCGACGAATATGTACTCTATGTTTATTTGAATAGTAGACAATCTTTAGTTATGTTAGAAAATTCATTTCTTGTATGGGGTGTTCAAATATTAACAAAAACATGCATTAAACAAACATAATGCCTCATGGGCAACAGTAAGCTAGGTTACTATACCGTCATATTTCATTATAACACCATAATGTATCAAATACTCGAAGAATATAATTCCACACATCTAAGTATTTTGATGAAAATAACTTGAAAATCATTCAAATCAATCAATATTTTTCAATCATGGAGTTAAAAACATTAATGAACTAAAGAATATACATTAGTTATATACCTACAAGTAATAAAAAGAACTTTAAGTAAATAAAATACTTTTAATAGATTTACAAGTAATATATTAGAAAGTATGGCCTTAATTTAATAAAAATAGATTATATAGGTTTATAATCTGGGGCTAGACAAAAAGAAATATAAATTAAATTAGTATAAATAATGAACCATTATTAAACGGTACCAATTAAGTTAAGGGTAAAAACAACCACGACAGTTAACTGTGTTATTTCGTGCTTTACAACGAAAATAACGATTTTTCTCGTACACCATTGACTATTTTTCTTATGTTTAAATGTTTTTGCCCAGAGATAGAAGTACTAAAATATGTAAGACGAAGACCCAAGATAACCAAGACGTTTTATGAGCTGAAGAAGATGTTGAGTTTATAAATGTGATCCGTCCCTCTATGGTGGGGTGGATGGGGCTATGGAGGGTGATGTATTGGGAGACCACCACGTAGTCTATATCGTCTGGAACAGATACACAATTGATGAGGAAAACCCCTCTCTTAGATATCTGCTGATTCAGAGTAATATAACATACCGGGTATCTCAGACCACTCGTAGAAGACTTTTACAGTTTAAATAATAAATTTTTAACAAAAACTACAGGTAAACCGGTTATGTTCTATCAATTGACAGTATTTTTTATGTACAGGGTGTATGTACCAGAAGTCTCCTATCCAGACCGGAAGTCACTAATTTAAAATAAAAAAACCTCCACTTTTATGGCATATTTGGATTCTACATGCAATTTTAAGACAACTTTACTATTTGATTTTGTCCCATAATTCCAACGGTTTAGTACATGATGGCGATTGAAATTCAGTTTTTCCCCCCTTAGAATAACGTGGAGAAAATTTTTAACTCGATTATCTGTGAAAATATTCGGTTAAACAAACACAATTAAAAAAGTCTTAGACTCTTCTTTTAAATAGTTTTCATTATAAATTATTAGTTTTGTTATAAATTATTTAATTTTTGCAAATTTATAGTATGGTGAGTAACATTCAAAACTGTTTATGCAAAAGTAAAATTAATTACGATATAATAGATAGTTTACTGTAGAATTAAAATGACGTTCTTTGACACTTTAATGTTTAGGCAGTTCTGTTCAACGAAAAATGTTCAGAGATAAAATGTATGTGAAGTTTTCCCACGTTATTCTTATAGGAAAAACTAACTTTCAACCACCATTATCTCTTAAGCCATTTAGGGGTACAAATTAAATGGTTAAGTTGTCTTAAAATTTCGTGTAGAATACACAAATGTCATAAGAAGTAAAAGTTTGTTTTTAAAACTATGGACTTCTGGTCTGGATAGGTTACTTCTGGTACACCCGGTACATTGGAGATAGTAATCGATAGAGCGTAACCAGTTTATTTATTACGGCA
Organism: Neoaliturus tenellus; assembly: GCA_030545055.2. Classification (NCBI taxonomy): domain Eukaryota; kingdom Metazoa; phylum Arthropoda; class Insecta; order Hemiptera; family Cicadellidae; genus Neoaliturus; species Neoaliturus tenellus. Next base: position 106,832,150 of record CM061537.1, read on the forward strand.
TAATTCGTTTTGGTAATTATTTAGTTGAGCGTCGCCAGGCTATGAATTTTTAATACCTTCATTAAACCTTTTAAATGTTGTGTTTTATAACAAATAAGTTATAATCAGATCATGCAAAACAAATGTTGTGAATGAAATGTGTTGGTTTAACATGTATTGAAATTGGTTTGTGAAATGTGTAGAAAAGCACAAACATACCTAATATTATTTATAATATGCCTTTTAATACATGGAATTACGATTTAAAACCCATGAACTTTATACAACTGGTGTGCAAAATAAGTAGGCTAGTTATGCGACAAGGCGAAAAGCGGCCGCTGCTGTCACCGCTCCCGGTGTGTTGTCTGATCGGCTGACCGATCAGCTGTTGTACGTACTAGCAGCGTCGCGGCGCGCCGCCGCGCCGCCGGCCAGTCTGTGCGTGAGCGGTGACTCATCAGTGGCATCTTGTAGTGCGGTGCGGTCAGTGCAAAAACAACGTTACGGGAACAATAAAACATTTACTACATTCCCACCTTGCCGAGTTCTTGTTTAAACGGAAATGTTGCGATTTTGATACCTGGGTCCATCATTTGTGGACAGAGATTGCCAATCTGTACCAGACCAGGCTAGACACCGGACCTGATACCGAAGAGCCTGTCTTGGAAACAGAGTCTTATTCCATCTTTCTACGGTTAAGGTAATTTCGTCAGTAATTCGTTAAGCAGTTTATTTTAGTTTGTAGTGTTCTTTAATTTTCACCGTTAATCGTATAATAATAGTTCATCTTTACTTATGTTTAATTATTGTTTGTTCTACCAAAACAAACATGCTTTTGCACACTTTGATAACGCATATATTTCATTGTAAAACAACATTTACAACGTTTAATCAAGGTAGAAGAAAGTTAGAACCTGGCGACACTCAACAAAATAATTACCGTTCATTGTTTAAGACATCAACTTCAAATTATAATAGTAACTGATTTATTTATATTTTGGTAAAAAGGCTACTTCTTGATGTCATCCAGAGAGCATGGGAACCTCTAGCTGATTATCAAGAGTGGACAGTTGATTGGTTGGCCACAGAGGGCAAGGGCGGTTCCAAACCACCTGTTTGAACCTGAAAATCAGTTGTCCCAGGAGTACGGGAGTTTGACCTCAGAGTATCCAATCGGCAGTCTGCTGTCCCGTTCCTCACCCTTTGGCTTCCTTTAATATCCTTACGTCCGAGGAATTGCACAAAATTTCCGTTAAAGATAGACGTGCTTAATGGTTTGGCAGGGGTTTCCATATCCACCGATAACAACAACAAGGCTATTAATTTTACTATCATAACTTCATTAGAAAACACTTTTTATAGTAATTTTTTTTTTCTAAAATTTTGTAACATATCTATAACTATCACAAAATAAGTATGTTTAACACATTGCAAACGTACCGAAGATTAAAGCGTTGGGTATATTTGCGATAAAATCATACCCATCTCCACCACTACCAATATACTCTGGCATTGCCACTCCGTAGGTCTTCGAGGTGTTGAGGGGCTGGTAGACTGGCATGGTGCAGTCTGCACACCGAATTTGCACGCTGACCACTCTGTGATAGGGTTTGGCTTTCACATCGAATTCAACTTTTAGACCTGTGGACAATGTATTTAATTTTTTTTATTGTTATCCATTTTCCATTCTACTCGTATATTAACTAGTTTAATTTAAAAAAAGTGTGTTCAAGAACTTTTTTTTAATTGTACCAAATATTTTGTAGTCAGAAATACAAAAATCTTAAAGATGAACGTAATTAATTATGAGGTTCTTGATCATTTATCGAACAATTTTATATAGATAGATGTGAAGGGAATAAATATGTAAGTGTTTGATGCAGTTATAAATTATGCAATATGTTTCAAACCAACCTCACAAAACTTTATTATTCATATTATTGGGAAAAGTTTATATTTTAAGCGGAAACCATGCAAAACATATAAGAAGTACATAAAAAATCCATTTTTTTAACAGTTACGTTTATTATTAACCATTATGTTGAGAAATTACTTTATAACTTACAGGAACTTACGTAATAAAAAACCATATTTTTAAAACTGTTTATTTTTTTCTTCCCTTATATTGGCTGGGTAGCTGAGAGGCTATATTGCTCCTCTTTGAACCTTAAGGTTGCTGGTTTGATCCTGACAAAAGTTAGTAGCTTTTAAATGATTTGATATCGGACATAGCTACCATTAAAGATGGTTATTAATTAAAGATCCTGTCTCAAGGGTCAGATGATCTTAAACAGTAACAAAGCAACGCATCTATTATATATACTCATCTTTTATTCACATTGCCTTCAAATACTTCCCGGCAGTATCTTCTATACATATTTAGTAGGCGACATGTGTGTTTGTACAAGGAACTCCTCCTACAGTTTTCAATCAATTTTAATGATTTTGGTCTGATTGGATAGAGCTCGACATGAAGTTGTTTCTAAAGTAAATTGGCAGATATTCATCTAGATGGAGGGGCTCTGCATGCGCTTAAAGTTCTGTATTTCCCCATTAGAATAACATTGATGAGAAAATTTAAAGATTTTCAAACTTAACATCTGTAACAAGTAAACACAGCACACAAGCGAGAACATCTTTTTATTCATACCAAAGAAGTTATGTTAAACCATATACTAATTAATAAACTACATCAAACAAGCCTAACCAATAAACACCATCTAAACTAATCTGCTCGATTTCGGGCAACAAGAACACTAGTCAGCATTTTATTACCTGATTAATTTATTCCTTTTATAATAGAAATTTATCTCTACGCCAGTGCCAAAAGACCCTCATAAAATACGTAAGAAACAATATTTTTTACAATTAATCTGTTATATTATTTTCGTGTTCCAAACCCATTTGACCGCGTCTGACCTCATTCTGATACCTGTTAGCGCGCGCTACCTGTTGGTGCGTAAGGGGGTGGGGGGTTGTGCCCGGATCTGTTGCACTGTCACCCCCCCCCCTCGCACCAAGCACTATTCTCCCCCCACCACCCCCTGGACCACCCGCCGCTCATCACTAGGGTAGCCGCTACCCCAGTGTCGTGTCTATAGTGCCACCGCTCCGCGTTCATCTCCATACTGACATGGTTTAGAAAGGTAATCACTTTTTAAAATATCAGTATACATTTAAAAATAGAAAATTTAGTTTCACGCATATAAGTTGGTAATAAATTAATTTAAAATTATAATATATAATAAGTATAATATTGTTTCTGACAACGCCTGTTGCTCTTTTCAACTTAAGTATACACGAGTTTTATAGCAATTAAAGATTTTGAAAGTTTTTATCTTGGTAAATCTATATTAATACTAGTTTTTCCTAAATATAATATATGCCTCGACAATACAATGTAATGAATGACTGCTCTTCCTGCGAATCAATTAAAGAATTATTATTATAAAAAATTAATCTACGAGTCAAACATCATTTTCTGTTACATTGATGAGAACAATACTCATGTGAAAAGATTTGATTTAAGACTAATTATTCTTTTTAGTCTTCAGAATTATTTCAAAATGTTAGTTTCAAATGTATTGGTGCGTTTTGGCAAGACTATTATCTTTGGTTGATGTAGCATTACGTTTTGATGTGGCAAAGCATGGAGTACTATTACTAACATTATCAATAACAAATTAGTGTAACACTTTTAGCTATAAGAACTGCTTTTTTCATAATTATAACTGAATTTTGATATTTAATATATGGATAAGGAGATTTATATAATTTAGCAAGTTTTTTTATTGTAAAATCTTGATTTTAAATTATGTGGAATAGTGCCAACAGATATATTTTCTTTAGAGTGTTTTCGGAAAAAAATTTCTCATAAAAATAAGAGACATTTTTAAGTAAATATCTGAAAAGTAATATATAAAACATTTTGTGAAACCACAATAATTTTCCAATGATATGTTAGATCAGTTGCTTGACAAGTCTGTGACCCTGATGTATTTTGTCCAAAATAATTACATAATTAATACTCATACAACCGTATATTTGATAAAAATCTTGGCTAATCACGCATCAAATATAACCTTTCAAATAGTATTAAAGGCTGAGTTATCGTTTATTAATTGAGTTATACCAAAATTATTTTCTTTGATAGAAATATAATATTGTAAAGTGGTAATCTGGTATAATACACTCTGATCTAATTGGTAATATAACATATATTTTGAATGTTACAACAAAAATATTAATTTTGGAAAAAAATTGTGATGAATGTTGTATTCTTTGTAATATCAAATATTATGATAATTATATGGACTACTTATATTAATTTAATTAAATGTTTCCTGAATATTATAGTCGACTCACAGGGCATTAAAAACTTAGGAAATTTTTGTTTCAAGCTCGTTGTTTGCATTGGTGAGTCTATGTTATTGTTTGGTAATTTTATGTGCATATTGTAGATCACTGATTAAAACAAATTCACATCGTTTTGAGATCTGGTCATATATGATCACATCTTCAGGTGGAAGAAATACCTAGAGAATAACAATATTAGTAAAACACACACCAGGCGAACCTGAAGATGTCCATAACCACTCTTGAAAACACTAAAGACTGGAAAAATTAATTAAATGCGAATTCTAGATTTTGAAATGACGTGAATTTGTTTTTACTAATCAGTGACATAAAACTTTAGCAATAATTTACACACGATAACTTTTGGAACATATTGGTACAAAAATCTAAAGCTTAGTATAACGAGACTACTTGCATACTTTTCTGTTTAGATACAAACAAGTTTCCAGTAAAGCTCATATTTAAGACTTTGAAGGTATTTACTGGTTATACTGTATATTCTGTAAAGTACCAGTTGAGATGTGATGACAGGCCTTTGGCGATGTGAATGAGGTATTGGTTTTAACAAGGGCACATAATTTGTGGTGGTTTCATGCCGTTCCTTGAATCATGCTTAAATAGCCAGAATTGGTTCTTATATCTCTAAAGAACAAAAGTAAAAATGCATCAAAAGGGAGATGCAAAAGTTACAGAGCAGTATGGGGGATTGAGCTTATTTTTTTTATTGTTTTAAGCAGCAATTCATCATTGGTAATTCAAAAGTCAAAGTCAAAGTCAAAGTCAAAGTCAAAGTAAAAAACAGATCTATTTCCAAAAATATATTTCTAAGATATATTTTATCTATTATATCTATTATATATAACAGATCATTATATATTACAGATCTATTATATCTCTAAAGAACAAAAGTAAAAATGCATCAAAAAAGAGATGCAAAAGTTACAGAGCAGTATGGGGGATTGAGCTTATTTTTTTATCGTTTTAAGCAGCAATTCATCATTGGTAATTCAAAAGTCAAAGTCAAAGTAAAAAACAGATCTATTTCCAAAAATAAAAATATCCTCGTCAATAATAAATTACATAAATGCAAAAAAATAAAGAAATAAATTAAAGTAACAGAGATACCTATACAATAAGGAAATGGGCCCACATGGACCGTGAATGGTCTGTGCGTAGGCCCGAGTTGTTATTGCAGTGCGTACTTATAATTAAAGATATTTTCACCGAAGAGATATGTAAAATTGGAAAAAATCTGTTAAGTACTTAATTCTGAAATAGAAGAAGAATAACAATTGCCTAAGAGGAATATGAAAGGATATATTATTATTATATGATACCATTAGTATGCTTCGCAGAGCGGAGCAGACCTAAATAATTCCCGTTTGAATTGAGTAACATATAAGAGATGCATTGAATTTTTAAAACGGTAATATCTCTGAAAAAGACAAAAATCACGACTGGTTACAGTCAAATATCCACTAAATCTAAATTAGTCGTTCCTGGAGACATCAAAGATTATAATGCGAGTTTCCAGAGGGACCCAGAAGTTCCAAAGTAGATACAGTTAATTCGAATTATAATTATAGTCGAATTATTCGAATTATAATTATAGTCGAATAAACCCTATCCTGAAAAGATGAAAACAGGGCAAACCCAGCCTCCTTTCCAAACCCTTATGAAAAGACATGAAATGCCAGATCTGACTCCCATATCTGCTAGATCTGGCTCCCAGATCTGGACCTGATTTGCCGGATCTGGGCCAGATATGTCAGATAGGGTTTTATGGGATGAAAACCTAACTGCCAGATCTTGAAGATCTTAATTTTATATCTGATCGGATACAAAATTTTTCACAAGGGAAGCTTTCACGGTCATATTACTAATTAAAGAATAAGATGAACGTACCAGACACCTGGAAGAACTCGTTGACATGACCAAGCACGGTTTCCTCGTAGCGATGAACACTGTACTCCAGCATCTTTAGTATTACCTCGCCAGTCAGGTCTTTCACGACTATCTTGGCTCCCCAGGGCAGTACAGTGATCACATCCCCCAGCGTCACCGACCCTGCAATATCACTGTTAAACCAAGGCCTTCGATTTGTCCACATATTTACTATATCCAAGGTGTAATTAAGTTGTTAAAAATAATGTCAAGTCTGATGGGGTTTTTGTTTTCCATATAAATGGTGTTGCATATAGAACTCGTAGGTTCAATTGCTGTTTCATTTGTTTCTTCTTTCATAGAGATACTCGAGTTGTCTGAATCATGATCGATAAAAGTTTGTTCAGTAAGAGTTATTTAAATAACTGTGCAAGAACAAGAATGATTCATTTGTAGACCGACAGTCACAAAAATTTGAAAAGCTCATAAAAAGTTTAGAAAATTAAATCCTAATAAGTGTGACAGAATATAATTACTCTTTAAATGTCCAGGAGAAATTCCAACATCACCCACACATGTTTCGAGGAATACCAGTATAGTTAAAGTTTTTCAGATACCCCATTTTTTAAACAGGGATGTAATTAGATATACGAATTAGTGACTAGCAAACAGCAGAACAAAATGCCGCAACGTTACGGCATTGCCTATATACTAACGTGAATAGACTTCTCATCCAATGCATTTTGTTTGATAAAGAATTTTGGAATGTTAGTGTACGCAGTGCCAGATTCGTTTCAGCAAATATTGTAATTATTCAGCTGGATTTAAAGTGTTGCAAAAACATTTTATCACAACATAAACATACAGTTATAAAATGTTCCATACTTGTTTAAGAAGAGTGGTGATACCTTTGACCATATACAGTAATGTGAATAGACTTCTCATATCATAGGCTTTTTGAAACGTATCCACGGTGTTGCGATATTCTGCGGCGTAAATGAACACAAGTGACATATGATAAGTAAATCAGTAGCACCACTTTTCTTAACCAAGGATGAAACATTTATACCAGAGGGTTATGTTATGTCGCGATAAAGTGTTTATGCAGCACTGCAAATCCAGCTGAATAATAATAACATTGATTGTAAATTCTCTGGCGTGGTGTACAAAAACCTTATAAAATATTGGCATCAAACAAAATGCCTTGGATGAAAGTCTATTCATATTAGTGTACATATGGTAATTTTGATTCACCTATCATATTTCACCTGTACTTCTCTGTAGGCCGTAGAAGATCGCGCCACCGCAAATTGGTTTCAAACACGCCTATGCTATGAGAAGTATATTCACGTTAGTGTATATAGTCAATGGTTGCTGTATGCGCAACCAAAGCCAATAACGCTTATCCGACGGTCTAGCAACGTGATATTTTAAAATCACGTGATGATAGTTAATTGTTAGTGTGCACATAAACTACTGAACAATACAACATCGTTTGAGATATTACTCAAGTTGTGGATCGAGCCAGTCAGATAATGTACAGCGAGATAAAGTGATTTTAATTAAAATAATCACGCACCTCAGCAGATTGCCGCGCGAAAAGAGCGGTCGCGGGGCCAGCTCAACTATGAATTTCGTACCACAACTAACTGCTCCCGGTGAAGTGGTACGACCGAGACTAGAATCAGTAAAATCGCTCTATCTCTCTTATTTATAAACTAATTTTCATAATATTTACATCGTTGGATTTTAAATTTCATTTCCCAAAAAAAAACACGTAAGACATAAACTTTTCTCCCTTATGAATTTTTATGAAATTTAAGGTTTAAGTCTTAACAAATCCACCATTTTGAAAATATGAGTGATAAAAAGTTGATTATTTATTTACAGCTAGGTCTTTACTTAAAAAAGCTGTGGCTTATTTAAAAAAATACGTAAATTCGTTCTTAAATTAAAAATTATTCTTTGGAAAATACAAAATGGCGGCTGTCCGTGTAACTATGGAATTTTGGAAATTTTAAATGTGATATTTAGGCTTGTCTATTTTGTTGTTGATATTTTGGTCTAAGAATAATACCTGAAAAGGTCGATAGAGAGTTCAGATACACCCCTATAATATAATATATGTATTGATAGCCAATAAGATCATAAAATAGTCATAGCGGAACTACTTTATAAAAATCACGAAAATTAAAATACATTTGTTATGATTGTTCATAATTGTATTAAAATTATAAATAACTTAGCAATCTTGAATTAATTAAAGGCATTTTAACAAGTCAAAGATAGCCCGACACTTAATTTTAAAATAAATAAACAATATTTTACATCTTCCATATGATTGTGGTTAGGTATTTGTAGTTTGCTCAAAACATAAAAACCAAAAAGACAACCTTTATTTATTTTAGAAAACCATTTAAAAAATAATATTTGTAACAGTTTCTCAAATGAACCAATCCTCCATCAGTTAAGTAGTTGACGACAGCTGTTCTAGGCCCCTAGTGACTTGTTCCCCCTTCCTCCCCCACTTGTTGCGTCCGTCCGTCCCTTCATCGTAAGCCCGTAAATTTCCCTCTACTGCACAGAGCTCTTCTAACCCTTCTTTACGGTCCAGATCTTTCCGCAGAGTTGGAATCTTTTGTGCAGTTACTCGACCAGATGCACCTTTAGAAGTTAGTTATCAGTGCAATAAACTGCTGTGGGGAAGTGTTTAGAATGTCGCAGTTACGATTTTTCAGTAGCAATTTATAAAAAATAAAAAATGCAATAGTTAATTTTGTTTTTGAAATAGTAAATTCACTTAGAGGAGTTAAGTTGAAACTACCACTTTTATATAAGCTAACCAAAGCAATTCCTACTTGAGCCTCAATCCGTAAAATATGATTATGGAAACTTCTTGAGTTTTTTTAGTGATACTGCCTACAGAATCATCTGGTCATAGGAGTTAACAAACTTACTTAAGGCGTCACAACTATTCTACACTAATCCCACTAAACACACACTAATTCATATTTGCCTAAACATACACCCTGGTAAGTCATATAGGCGTTCTTGGCCGGCCGCGCGCCAACACGGACGCGACGCGACAAGACGCGGAAAAACATATTACGGCTTTGCAAACGAAAGTATTAACATATCATTAAATGGAATTCTTACACTATTTGAATATATTTTATTATCTTTGCTCGCGAAGTCGTAGGATGGTTTGTTTGGTCTTATCGCGTCACGTAAGTTTTGGTGTGTGGCCGGCCCTATAATTTTCGCCACAAAACTAGAGTTAGGGTATTTTCACTAGTATTCAGCTTAAAAAATATTACCATCTATTCCATAAATATTAACATATTACGTAAACTCGATTTTTTACACACTCCTCTCTCCCTCCCGTCCATCCCAGTGTATTTTGGCCATTCTTCATATGGCCATTTTACCATGTGGCGTTCCTTAAGTGATTAAGGTCAAACTATGCTCAAACTTAAGTAATGTTTGTACTGCAAAAACTACTGGTTCCGTGTAAATACGGGGTGGAAAAAAGTCTGGAAATGAGATAATATAGTTAGAAGCATTCAAGTAACAAACTAAAACTTAGCAAGTAGATTAGGCTCTTGAAGACCTTTCCAAAAAATATTATTGACATTAAATATTCAAGGAAGGAAGGGGGGGGGGGAGTGGTGGTCCACAAGGAGTAAAATGAAAATCTTAAATGTAAGCAAAGGGCTGTACATGAATTAATGTACATGAATTATGTACATTAATTAATGTACATGAATTATAATGTACATAAATTAAATGTCTCCATGAATAGAAAACTGCTAGAAAACCGACCTTAAAAGGGCAACCAGTGCAGAAATGACAGGCTATCAAACTTAATTTAAATCATAAGGTGACAAAAAAACTCCTTTAAAAAAATTCCAATAACTCAACCTTTTAAGGTCGGGAGTGTAGCAAATCGCTTAGAACTCAAAGCCCTTTACAATTATGTATCTTTGACGTAGGCCAATGCAGTTTCCTTATGACTTAATTTATGGACGTCCTGAAGGAAGGCTTGGACAAAACTTCATTAGCCTACGTCACAGGATACATAATTTTGAAGGGCTCTGAATTTTGAGTAATTTGCCACAAACCCGACATAAAAAGGTCTAGTGTATAGGGTGTTATGGCGGAATTTTTAATTTCGTCAATATGATTTTGGTGCAAAATTTAATAATCAGCCATTTTGGACTCGGTCCTCTTTTTAAAGTTGTGTTCGCACCATTTTTCTCTAATCATAGACATTAAATTTTATGTACATTTGCTCTATTTTTACATTTAAGATTTCCTTTGGACCCTTTGTGGACCGTCACCAATGGAGTTTCACCAAGTTCAAGGTCAATAAATTCTTTGAAAAGTAGACTTTGAGTAACAAAATCAGTTTGCAAAGTTTCAGTTTTGTAATTTAATAATTATAAAGGTATAATGTTGTTTCTCATTTCTTTCACCCTGCATATCTATTATCGGTGAGTACTAACCGTTACGGTTAATGTTGGTCTGAGGGTTGATGGACGCTCTCATCCCTCCAGCCTGTATCAACCCAACAGCAGCCTCTGTCCAACCCTGGGTAGCTGTGTAGTGCCTTGCTGCCTAAATAAAAAATACATCCTTAGCTACGCAATCATATTGAGTTTATAAGTACAAAAATTAACTAAACCTCCTAGATGGAATTGTCTTCTCTCAGTAAATAAGTTACATACAATCTCATAAGTAGGCCTTTCCATTTTTGGTTGTCCAATTTCATCAATCTCAAAATGTTTCACTAATCAAGGCAGTTTTGTTTTTGTTTAACAATCTTAGAAATGCACTCACGTGGTTAAACTTCGGGTTATCAGTTACACCAAGGGGTACCTACACCCGGATATTACCTCAAATAGTTGTTAGGATTCGCTCCCCAACTCGTCTAGTCAAGGCGAGAGCCTAAATCGCTTTTCTCAGATATACTAACAGTAGGTAAAAGATGTATCTGATGTTAGGTAACATGTAGTCTGATGTCAGGTAACATCATTTACCAGTATTAACGGATGAAAACCATAGTTTAGAAAAAGAAGAAAAAAATTAGCCACCCGGAAAAAGCTCTGTGAATCGCCCACGGAGTTTTATGAAATAGTACATAAAGCGTTACAAAAATAAATAGTTAATTCCTAGTTTATAAAATTTACTAACGAAATGTGTGTCAATAGTTTAAAACATGTCATTCATGTAAATATATATTTACGTCTGATACGTCATAAATTTCATTAAATTTCCTGTATCTTCTATACTCAATATTTGTAAAGGACTTCAATCTTTATTATAGCGATGTTAAGAATAATAATGTAATCTTATTGCTTTACCCGTCTCCAGAAACAAATATTAAAATATGTATGCACTGTAGATTGTGAGTTAGTTGATGGGAAATGTAATGTTCAATGTTCTCAAAAAAGCTTACTGAAGCCTGAGTATATTCTGTAAATTAAGGAAGACATTTTATACGAATTCACAAACGCAACATGTTTACTATTAGCACTAACATACAAGCCTATATAAAAATTATTTTTGGTATACATAAATATATAAATGCAGTGAAACCGCTATATGAAGTTGCATATATTGTATTTAACCTTTAAAATATCAGTTCAAGGATTTTAATGAGCTATGAATACATATTTTAAAATCCTTGATTACGTCAGAGTTATTAAGGAAAAATAAAATAATGTACTACAAAGTATCACGAGTGGTAGATTTTATCAAAACATAAACTAATATTTTATAAATTGAAAATTTCCTACCTCCGAAGCTGTGTGTGATTAACCCCCTATAGAAATTATGTTGTGTTGCCAAGAAATATAGTATTTATCTTAAATCTTATCCGTAAATGTACATGCAATTGACAATACTTTTAAAATGTTTACTCTTCGAAAAAGTAGTAAACAATATTGTATACTGCAAAAAAGTGTATATTGCCCCGAAATATTATCGGTTGGTAATACTGCTGGTTAACCTTCCCGTATGTGTTACATTGTAATTACGTAACATATTGTCTCGCGGCTAGTTGACTACCGGCCTCCAACAACAACTTCCGGTAATTTACTAGCAGAACTTTGTCAATGTTGGCACGGGGTCGCCCACAGGTTTCCGTAACCAAATATTGCTGTTGTAGTCTGTCAGTTTACAATAACAGCTGTGGAAGGTGATAGGCTATTTTATATGTACTAGAGATCGCCCACTGGTCGAAATTCGACCAACATCTCAGTTCATCTTGAGCCATTTATATTTAAAAGGTTTTATAACCGAAACATCTGTTCTTCCTGGTATGCTTGCATTTATTATTATAACAGCTGTCCAATGATTCAATAAATTTTCCTTCTCCCTTAAGATTAACATTGAAACTTTGAAAGACCATAAGGCGTAGCCTTGAAGGCTGATAAAAATTACAATGTGATTCTGTTCATGTACAGGACCTTTCTAACGGTATTCGCGGATTTCTCCTATGGTGCAACACAAACTGAGAAAAAAAGGAGGAAAGAAAACATGCTTGCATATTAGTATATAGATTTAAAGCGTTTAATTGTTTAATATTTATATTTCGATAACGTTTGGCAACGTATTATAAAATATACTCGACCACTTCAATATATATATATATATATATATATATATATATATATATATATATATATATATATATATATATATATATATATATATATATATATATATATATATATATATATATCTATTGTGGACAGAAGGATGTCGGCTCGAGTAAGTGAGAGCGTAAGTTATTTTGAAATAGGCGAGTGCCGCTGGCGAGTCGTTAAGCCCCAGTTTACGGAAAACCTTGCCTAAAACTGGACAATAACTTTAGGACCTCTCGAAAACATCCCTAAGGTTTTCCATTATATACTATTCCATTTGGTTTAGATTAGTAATTTCGATTCTGATATTTACTTAAACCTTTCAAAGTATACTGTAATGTCTACGTTTTTAAGGAAGTGTTTAATAGGTAGTTAAATTTATTATATTATTTATATCAACTTTGCAATATAAAACCTTATTGTAACACGAAAGAACATGTTTTAACACGTCTAAAAAACGTTATGAAAAACAGTAACCTACTAATTATTATTTTTTCCTATGGTAAAATTAATTTATAGACCAACTACCACGTGCACTTTCTCTGTTTTTCATTATCACTGTAAATCACCGAATAAATTATTTCTTGCATTAATGTCTATTGAAAATAACAAATGCATTTTATAAGGAAATGCATTTTTTGATTAGATGAATAAAAATTTACCTGTCATAAAAAATTATACAAAAATAAATACTCTTAAGATTTTTTGCCACCAATATTGTCTTCCCATATCACTGCCATATAATAAATTGCAGTTTCAAAAGTTATTAGTGATTCTTTATTTTATCATTATTATTTCATACCCATGAAATCCTTTGGGTAAGTCTCTAATTAATTACACTTTTATAAATTACTTGATTTATTTAATTATCCTAACTTTATGGAACATTTTTCCATACAAAATAATAACTAACAGAACTATATATTTCATAATCAATATTTATTTTTATATCTGGCTGAAAAGTTGCTGTTATGGTAAATAACTGAAGAAGTTATTCATGTTTTATTCATTTCGCTTCTGAACTGTGACGCGGACAGAAAGTCAATTCTAAGTTAATCAGCCGTGCTTATCCACTCCAGATGTGCTTTAATATTTTGAATGAAATTTTGCAAGGAGTTGTTAGGGCTGTGACCAAATTAAAGCTTTATTATATAAATCTTTGTAAACGGAATGAACGCTCCAAATAGACGGAACCTCATAGCATATTACACTGGCTTTAAACAAATGGAAGCATAAATATTAAGTGCAATTTTCGTACAAAAAAGTTTTAACTTCTCTAGGGATTTTCTTTTAAAAAGAAACTCTCGATTTAAAATTAATTAAATAGTGCAAACATAACGCTTATATATAATTATTTTTTGTTACTAATATTTATTAAAACTATTTACAGAACTAGGGTGATATATCGGCGTTTAATAGATCTCTATTACTGTTAAATTGAAACACCGTACTGATATCTTAAGTGAATTTTGTTTCGAGTTTTTTTAATTGGGATTATTGTTATTCGAATATTTGTTGTATTTGTTCATCAATGTTTTGTGATTTATTTCATATGCCTTACTCTTAACATTCCGTCAGATAAAATGATTCAGATTGCTTAAACCTGTATATCACGAATAGTATATTCCTCTCCCAATTACTCTATGATCAAAGAATTAAATTAGAAGAGGAATGTACTTCAATATTTCCATATCCAAGCCCTCTTTATTATTTCTCTGGATAAGTTAATTTATAAAATAAGACATATGAAAATAACCCTTTAAATATTGAAAAAAACTAAGACACGAGTATAACAAATTTAATAAGGTTAACAACAAGAACTCAATGAAATAGGCCTCCCAAAGTTTAGCCTTTTAGATAGCCAGAAATTGTATGGTTAATTGTTTTTCAATATAACCGTATAACATTTTTGTCCTTGTTTATGCACACGTTTTTATACACTAAAACAATGCAAGGTACTAAAAATCCTAGAAATAGTTCTCATAAATCTTTGTATCACTCAAGTGTATCATACATGTATGTGTTATGTTCTTATTTATCTTTTGGATCCTTTGTTTTGAAAGAAACACTGCATACTGCATATAAAAAAATTAATTAAAATCTGTATTATGTATCTTAGGATTTAAAAAAAAACATGTTCTGACAGTAATTTATCTTCATAATATTTTACATTTATTTTATTTACTAATCCCCGTAATAACTCCTACAGTAATGACAGCGTCTTGTTATAAAATACATGCATTTATTATTGTTTGATCATAGCATTTAAGATTATAAGAATTATTCTTACAATGTAAACATTATATCTAAATTAACAAACATATCTAAAAATATTAAAATGTCCATAGGAATGAATATATTTTGTTATAAGGAGTGTTAGGACTATGTAACCTTATATGCTATAACAAACATTGTACAGGAAAATATTCTTTTATTCCTAGGATTTTAAATTAATTTGTTTCATTAGAAGGGGTGTTTGGCCACTAAGAATCGATTCTAGCTGGCCACAAGAGTAGGAAAACGCTGGTTTTACGCCCTTAAATAGTCCTTGTTATTTTTATGGACAATTGTAGATAATAAATTGAACCAAAATCAGCTGATAACTTTAAAAAGCCAACATGTTACATTTCTCATTTTTTAGTTCATAATTTTATACCAGAGTTGAGTAACTATTGGCTTTTCAATTGAGGAAAGCGACAAGCTCTTCTTGAGAGGTAAACAACTTGAAGGTTTAAGCTCAATTAAACAAACTTAAAAGGTTCAAATGCTTAACTAAACACCTTTAAGAGTCATCACCTTAGGGCTAGTAGCCCATTTGCTGCGCAGTCGGCAACGTTAACCATACGGCTTGTATGCAAAACATGGTATTTTATTCCCGTGTTTCGGATGCCGTTTTTCAACAGATTTTCTTTAAACTTGGTAAGTGTTTAGATGAATAGTTAAATTAGGCCCCTCATACCTCAACATTTTGAAAATTTAACAAATATGACCCTCTGTGACGTCGCCAAGTCACTTGTTTTTCCTTAATTTTAAGATTTTTTGTACGTATACCATTGACATTTACACATATATCAGGTATGAGGGACCTAGATCTGACCTAAATCTACAATAAAACATAAATTTTACCGATAAATATACAGACACCGTCCGAAACAGGGGAATATGGAGTCATGTTTTCAGTGTTTTTACAAGGGTGAAGATGACTCTTAAGTGCTTTTAAAGCGTAAGTGACATCAGAGAAGTAATAATGGGATGTTTTATAGTTTTACAAGTATACCGAACAAATGCTTGTAAAAAATTTGTATTATTGTTACGTGGATAAAGTAAATTTAAATGAAATCAACAAAATTAATTGATGAACGGTTGTTTCAAATCAAAGTCTAGGCGGTATCTCCAATTAAACTAACGGTCCTCTGATGCTGGTTTCACGAATTGTCAATTAAGACCTCTGTTAAAGTTTGGTTTATAGGTATTTTTTTAAAGACATAGGCTTGGATACGCAATAACAATAAGAGTACCATACATACCAATTTGAAATTAACTAAAGAAATCTAGGAAATCTTACATAATAAAATATTTTCTTCTTTTATAACAGTTGTAAACGACAACAATTAATTGCAAAGATAACTGTTGTCCTGTTAATATACAATATAAAGAGTGGGATTTTCGTGAAAATTTGCTTTTTTAATTAAGTTTAATAGCAAACTAGCAAATAGAATATATAATAGATTTCTTGTTCACTGATGTGTCTGTTAAAAATATTTGTTATATTTTGTATATGTAGTAGGTTTTGGAGTAATATTTTTATTAATACGATTTAATTTTAACCAAAATACAAGTTTGCATTGAACCCGAAAGAGGAATTGGTTGTTTAGTTTGCTCTTTGTTGAAGGTATAAACTTGATTTAACTTCAGTTCAAACGCCAAGTTTTAGTCCTGATGGAAAAGCTATCTTTAGTGTTAATCTTACATGGTGAAATAGTACTGTTATGTTTCCAACACATCTTTTGTACTCTTAGGAATTTTTATTCGCTAACTTTACTGCCAATATGCTGTAATGAATTTTTAGAAGTAAAATAATGGATATTAGGATGTTATTCACTGCTATTCACTGACATCGTCATTTTTACGGTTAGATGTATTTTCTTTATTAGTAATTATTAATAGCTAGGACAAGGTGAGATAAAACTTTTAGGGACCCAAACTGCCACTGTTTGGTGAGGATAAGAAAAATTAATAATCAACAGGTTAACCATAGGTTATAAAAGAAGAAAAATCCACATCAAACTAGAATGGAAGGTTTTTATTCCTTTAATAGGTAAACCATAGGACTTGTAAACATTCTTTAAGTAATTACAATCGTTCCTTGTTATGTATTTAAAAATAAAAATAGATTAATTATATATTAATATTCATGCTATCCCAACTGACCAATACAGAAGCTCGATAACCTGCTAAAACAGCGTTTAGGTATTTTTCTGTTAACTAGTTAAAACGTGTAGTTTACGTCCTAAAATTGTGCTGTAAAGTATTTCCAGAAAAAATTTATCAAGATAACAATTATTTTAGTTAAATGTTTAAATGTGCACAAGTCATGGCAAAATTGCCGACAGTCCTATTTGGTAAAGGTTAAAGATCAACAAATCAAAATTTGGTTAAATCTCAATACTCGTATGGTGATTTTGTTTATTATTGCAAAATTGTCGAAAGAATAGTTGTGTGAATCTCTGTCTAATTATTATTAAATATGTTAAAATGTTTTTCTTAATCTCATGTATTGTTTTCAAACGATGACTGTACCTCTAACAATGGGTCATGGAGTAAAATTCTACCGGTGGCCACAATCGGTAATTGAAATCGCGGTATTAAGCCGTAAATCATGATAAGAGCCCTACAATTTCCCTGAAGCCTCAAGCTGCTTTATAAATAATATAAAATACAGTTATATAATTAACCATATCAATTATTTCATTTAGGCCTACATGTTTAAAGTATTTTGCTTAAAAACTGTGCTTAAAAAGGATATGTATACGAAGGATAGTAGTTATAATAATATTATACCTTTCTAGGTAATAAATAAGGAGAGGAAAATTTCAGTAACAGTATCATTTATCCACTATAATTTAAAGTAGACCTATTATTAATATAAAAAAATACTCTTAATTAAAATTCTATGTGTATAAGTGATATTTAAACATTAATTACTGTACATACTGTACTAATATACAAGGGTGAAAAAGAAATGTCCTATAGAATGACCCTGTCTGACTTCACACCATACAGTATTTTTTGTGCAGGATTGTAAAAATCTTAATAAAAGTCATTAGTGACTTTGAAAATCGACTGGAGTTTATTTATTCAGCAAATGTTCTAGCTACATTTGATATAGAGGAAAGTAAATAACTGAACTATCTGAAAACATCTTCAAAGTCTTATGACAATCACGTTGAATTAATTTTTAATGTGCGAAGAACTTGGTGACCTCACCATTTTCGATGTATAATTATGTTCCTAATTCGATTTAATGTTTATCATACTACTAAAAAGCGTGTACAAAATTCCTTTATGAACACTCTTTACACAACTTACCATCATGTCAACAATTAACTAATAAGTATACGGTAAAATTATGTTTTAAATACTTATTACTGTTTATGATCTTTCAGCGTTCTGTCTTGTAAAAAACGGATTTGTTATTACGATTAAAAGTCACGGCAAAGTTTGCAAGACTAAGACCACACTAAATCCTCCCCTAGAGAGCCCATAAAGTGGCGAACGCCACAAGCGGCCATTATCGGCTCAATATACAGGCTCCCATGGTCAGCTATAACTCATAAAACTAATCGCTTAGACAGTAAAACGAAACGCTTCATTACTTCCTAGAACTTGACACATATTGTGTTTATAATGAGACTTGAGTGCGATTCGATACAAATACTCTACATATAACATGGCAATTATAAAAAAAAATGATTCGCCATAAAGTCCACTCTTTTTCATATGTGTTCCATATAAAAATATTAATTAATACAGTTTTATTTATTAGTAATAAATTGCAGTAATATTGTTTGTTGTAAATATAAGTGGACCTGCAGTTTAGTGTCTTTCTTCTTTTAAATACACCTTTAACTTTTTGTTTTAAAGATTATTATATACAGAAATTAAATACACTGGTTTATCTATACAATTTTTAACATATTTTTTTCTAAATTTGGGATTTTCTTAGTACTATATCCTTGTTTTATTTCGTATATATATCGTTGTAATGTCAAAGAAGATTGAATTGAAAATATAATTTAAATTTACAATTTTCAAATTTTAATTGAACATACATTTAATTTAATTCTACTTGCGATGTTTCATTTATCTTCAATATCTCAGGATCATGTAAAAACTTGTTTTGAGGTTGTGAATCTATAAAGAAAATATAAATAAGTAGTAAGTTTCATTTTTTATCAATGACTCAATCTGAACAACAATAGTTTATTACAGCATGTAGCCTATAGCACTAAATCAAATTTTAACCTTTACATTGCAATTGTAACAGAAATATTGGGAAATCTCGTTAATTTTAATGATATGATTGGTTAATTAACATACATTTATTGGTGTGCGTTAAAACACTTTAATTAGTGCACTTGTTACGAAATGTTGAAAAATAAGAATTTTAATCATTATTGGAAATACATGTTTATACTCTATACTGTTATTCTATTCAATATTTTGACATGTTAAGTTTATATTTTAATTGATTATATGAATAGGCTACTTTTAGAGAGTGATTATTGCATTGAAGGGTTTTTTATTAACAGTTTGAAAATTAGTCAGGTACCCAATTCTCAGAACTTGTGATCACCGAGAAGTTCTGTTGGGGTTCCATAAAAAGATGTACCGTAATAAATTACTCGTAATTTACTGAAACAGATGGTTTTTATTTTGAAATTACTATTAAATTTACTTAGAAGTGACTATTCTCCTCAAGCAATAATATTAATATATGGATTAAGAACGTAATATTGTGTTCAATCATCACATGCATTTTTTTTACAATTTAATAAGATACGATGCAGTCAAAAGTTTCTAATATTTTGGCGTCAAGTAACCGAAAATGTAGGCAACTCAGTCCGGAAGTTGTTCCATGTTTTATTCATTTCGCGACTAGTGACGTGGACAGAAAGTCAATTCTAAGTTAGCCCAAAGCGCTTATCTACTCAGATTTTACAAGATTTAAACAAACCATTTAAAATTTATTTGCCAGTTTGGTACGTAGTTTAAAGTACTATTAAGGAAATAATTGAGACTATTTAAGAGTATTCTTAAGAATACACTTAAGAGGTTTTGACTAATATTTTTTCATATCGATTAACTAAAAACATAAACAACAATACATTCAATTTTACATAAGAATTATTTTTGTTTATAATCGACTTTACGTCTTATGGAGTTTCCTTATTGAGTGTTTGTCAAAATTTCATTTCACTAAATCACTATTTTGAGAGAGGGATATCACATAGTGGGTATTTTAACCTGAAAATGAATGAGAGATAAGTGTAGGATGATTGTGACGCGATCTTGTAGTCTTGTTACTGACTAAGGCCGACATTCTCCTTAGGAAGGACTGTTAATTAATATTACAACAGCCAATGGTATCTAGGGACCTACAGTTAAACGTGGGATCCGAACCACAATTTCAACCTCATATATACGAATTGGTCTTATTATGAGGATATTCTTTGTGGATGAACTAGTATTCACTAGTGCGAACGTTAATCCCCACTAAGGAATATCGCATCCACAAGCCATCGCTTATAACTATCCACAATTCGTGACCTTTAAGTAGCTGGATTACAGGACGTCGCCACCGTCCCAGTCTAATGCTCTCCCTCTAATCAAGTTGTACTTTTTTATAATAATAATGAATTTGGCCTATGTCAAGTGTCGTAACTTGTTAAATAATAATTAATATCACACCTTTTCAATTCATAAAAATGCTATAGCCTCAATCGTGCTTTGGCCATACTTCCGGTTCTGTTAATTCACTCGGATCTCGGATTTACCAAACGAATGCCTCCAATCCGTGACTTTCGTTCGATTTTATTTGTGGAAACTCGATTCTATTCGTATTCAGCATGTGATTTAAATCATACCGCGCTCAATCCTTTATCAGGTTCGCCAGATAACGAGTGCTCACGGCGGTTGAATGGTGTCGAATGACGCTTTGAACGAATTCACTCCTAAAACTCGATCATATTTTAAAAACATATCCGATTCTCAATAATAAATTCTTATAATTTGAAATGTTCATTAATTTTAATCTGGGTAAACATGGAATCATATAATTCTTTTATTAAAAGATGAAAACAAATAGAACTTATTCTTGCTAATGAGGATGAATGATGATTGATTAAGAATAATATTATTATATAACCAATAAAAACAGTAAAAAAATAGTAGACACTATGAAAAATTAATAATCTATATCTATAAAAGAGGAAGTATGTATATATATATATATATATATATATATATATATATATATATATATATATATATATATATATATGTTTGTTGCCTATAGACTCCGAAACCGCTCAACAGATTGTAATGAAACTTTCAGACATTAGTAAGGATTATTCGAGGATGGTTTGTGTGAAGTTTGGTGCAAATCTGTCCAAAGGGCTCTGACCCAGAGGGCATACAATGGTGCAGTGTCAGGTTTTTTTAGAAATTTAGTGTTTACAAAAAGAACTGCTGTAATTAAAAAATTTGAAAGTTTCATTCAAGCAGATGCTTATAATCATAGAAGTAACCAGGTGTGAGTCACAATGTTGATGTTTGTGTTGTCTTTATGGCTCCGCTCTACGGAAATTCACAATTACACTAAAAGCCTACAGGTGGTGAAATTTGACATGGACGATTGTCTTTGTCCATAGGTGCACCATAGGTCCATAGGTTTTGCAAATATAGTTTTTTAAGCTCTTTAGGGCTCCACCCCACTGGACTTCAAAATTACTTTAGGGCTACCGGGGTTGAAATTTGATGGACGATGCTCTTTACACATAGGTACTCACTAAGAAACAATTTTGCAAATATAGTTTTTGAAGCTTTATAGGGCTTTGCCCCATTGGACTTCAAAATTACTTCAGGGCCACCAGGGTTTAAATTTAACATGGACGTGTCTCTTTGCTCATAGGTATTCACCAAGAAACGGTTTTGCAAATATAGTTTATGAAGTTCTGTAGGGCTCCGCCCCACTGGGCTTCGAAATTACTTTAGGGCCACCAATTTTGAAATTTGACATACAATTCTCTTTACTCTTAGGTGCTTACTAAGAAACAGTTTTGCAAATATAGTTTTTTAAGATCTTTAGAGCTCTGCCCCATTGGACTTTAAAATCAATTTAGGGCCACCGGGGTTGAAATTATATGGATGATTTTTTTTGTTCATAGGTGCTCACTAAGAAACGGTTTTGCACGTATCGTTTTTAAGCACTTTAGGGCTCCGCCCCACTGGACTTTAAAATTACTTTAGGGCCACCGGGGTTGAAATTTGATGTACGATTCTTTTTGTTCATAGCTACTCACTAGGAAACGGTTTTGCAAATATAATTTTTAAGCTCTCTAGGGCTCCTGCCCACTGGACTTTAAATTACTTTAGGGCCACCATGGTTGAAATTTTACTTGGACATGCCTCTTTGCTCATAGGTACTCACCAAGAATGGTTTTGCAAATATATTTTTTAGTAGGGCTGTGCTCCACTGGACTTTAAAATTAATTTAGGGCCTCCGGGGTTGAAATTTGACATGGACGTGCCTCTTTGCTCATAGGTGCTCTTGCATTTGCAATTACGATCAATAAGATACGAGGCAAACTTCGACTATTCTGGGTTTAAATTTAAAAAATGCCTGTTTATCCTTTGGCCTTACAGTAATATTAATATACTTACTTTCTATGCCATTGACTTTTTTTGTTATATTAAAAAATTTAAAACTTAACTTATCTTTTTTTGTTATATTAAAATAGCTTTATTTATGTATACAACTTAATTTGAGCGCAGCAATGCGCGCCGGGTACTGCTAGTTAATTAATAAAAAAACAAAAGTATTAAATATATTTCTCTAATGATACAATTCTAGCGTATGAAGGTATCAAAAGTATGTTACTTATTTGTAAAAACTAAATATTTATGTATGTGAGCTATCACAAATGGACTTTTCTAATAAATTTCATAATTTAAATAACTTTTTAATGAAATATTTCACAATTACAGAGGTATTATCACCTATTTGATAAACAAATGTAGTTATAGCATCATAGTATTTACCTATTCAGTAGTCATCTACGATACATCAATATTCTGTTACAACTGGATATCAGCAATTTCGGCTATTCCTATGCGGGCGTGATAATCTACCTTCGGGTATAATTGTATGGTGTGATTTTGATACATGATGTAATAATAAAATATAAATGTTTTGGTATAACAACTCCAGTTCCGGATAATGTTACTCAAAATCGTATTCATTTTGTGAGCTTATGTTATAAATAAAAGCTTACTGAAACAAAAGATGACCTAAATACGCGGTTTTGTATAAAAGGTTCAATCTAAATAATTTGTATCGGGAGCATGTTTACTTTTCCTTAAATAGGTAAGCTACAATAGTTACTTAGACTTACATAAAATGTATTTTAGTCAGTTTTTAATATTGTTAGGCCCTAGTTTTGTTTAATCTAATAAATATGCCCAACGTATTTTGTATATTTTATTTAGTGTGTTTAAAATTAAATTTTAATTGTTTATAGGTTCATATACAAACTCTGAGTTAGGTTCTAATAAACTTAGATCTGTTGTTAGATGGAATTATTCATTAATCATCAGTGATAAATGGAAACTGGCTCCGGAATCAACCATGTAAGTGCTCAAACTGACATTTTTTAGCATTATCTGTATTAAATTTGTATTAAGTATTGACGGACCAAATAATGTCCGTTCTCTCAAGGTTGTCATTTGTTTTATATTAATTATAATATATATTATCATTTACCTGAGAATGTTTACAACTGAATTAGTTTAAAATTTTAATACTATTATCCTTAGCTTATTTATGGTTGAAATGCTCACAAAGGACGTGGCTGAATACGCCGAGAGTTGTTTGGAATTCTCCATTATGCTAGACTTGATTTGCAAAGCCGCATTCAACGAAACGGATATTAGTTTCAAATGCAAGATCAATTATTATAATGATGTCTATTGAAATTATTATATTGCCATTTTTCTCATAATTGTATAAAATTTCTTAATTTACAATAATTTGTACAACATTAGTTTTAATTACTATAGGCCTAGTTGATCAACATGTAGAGTCTAAAAGTTAATTAATTATAAAATTTATTCTTTATCAAATAAATGTTTACCAAAAGGTAACAAGCGGTATATATTCGCTTAATTTGAAGGTTTTAATGTTGTTACAGTGTGTTTACAGTTAGAGTACTAAATAATGTACACATTACCATGATTGTTCAGAACGACTAGGCTATCATTTTGCTGGAGCAAAAATATTAAATAATTATCGATTGATTGAGCGAGGAACTATTTTTCTTTCTTGTATTTATAACCTATTTATTTATTTTTTTATTTACGGTACTAAAACAAATTATTTACATGCGATTTTAGTTAAGCTTGAAATATGGTGCATTTACAATAATTTAGGTTGTCTAAAACTACATCCAAAAACAGTTAATAATTTATGATATCAAAATTACAAACCATCATGTTTAAAATATGATTAATGCCCTACTAGGCTAGACGCACATCCATTATAAATAATTTATATAATTGATTAACCCCTATAATTTTTTATACTTATACAATTAGGAAAATATATTTAATGTTGATCAATACATATTGAAATTATTATTGAAGAACCCTACATACCCGATTTAGTTTCATAGACATAAAAAAACCTTGGAATAGATATTTTAATTTCATTTAATAATTTATTTAATGATATTAGAGATATTTTAATGATAATAATTTTAGAAATATTCGTAAATTATATATGCTACTAACACAAGTTTAATCGTAAACCTTTTTCATTCCGGTAAAGTGATGTTAAAAAAAAAAAAACAAAACAAATAAACTCACATAAACATACATAAATTCACCAGAACGTTATTATGGGTACGCAAAATATATGTACACCAATTACTAGCAACTTTAGTATGATAATAACTTATGAAATAGACCATTCTTACACATATATTTTTATTATGTTTATGAAACGTCCTGCAGTAACAGAAGTGGTTCAACATTTCAATACAAAATTGACTCGAAGAAATGCTTCTATTGTTATTATTTGCTTAATTTAATGGTTCAAAAGTTAACAAAAGACACAATTGAATATTGTGATGGTTTGATCGGGATATTGCCTAAGGGCAGGCTGAACTTTCAATACTGTATTGAAGAAATCTTAAATAAAAGTTTTAGAGAGTTTTCATATTTTATTTTGCTGAATATAAAATGTTGGTTAACAAGTTTAACTTAACACAAAAGTAAAATTAAACTTAAAAAGTAAATAAAAAGGGGTAGTTTTGAAACATTAATGTTATGTATGAATATATTTATTAGCAAAACCAACCCACAAGTGATTGTAAAATCCAAAGCGTAAAAGAGCATTTTATAAAATTTTATGTTGCAATTTAAAATATTCATACTAAGTCACTCAGTAGCGTGCTGAATTGGGAAAATTAATATTTTATATTAAATTTATATTTATGATTACGTTTATGTTTGTGTAAAACTCTTTATTACTTTATGTTTAAACGTAAATAGCTGCATAAAAGGTAACTTATGATAAACATAATTTTATGGAACTAAGATTATGTTTTTTATGAGTAACCGAATTTAAAAAGTTATTTTTTAGTCCATTCGTAATCTAAAAATAAACTTTGACTTTTTATTTCTGATTTAAAATATGAAAAATAAAAGTACCGGAAGTGTGTGGTAAAATTTAAATTGTTTTATACAACTTGAATATAAACTAAAACTGTACTATAAAGAGAATAAAAGTTTAATATGTATTTTTATTTTTATTTAACATACGTCGACAATCCAATCCACTGAAACATATTAAACCTGTGTTTGAAGGATTCATTCGATGCATATGGGTTACGATCTAGCAGCCATTGCATGAGAGATTTCAATTAAAGATTATCCTGGCGTTTCGATTGGAGTGTACACCGCTATTGCACGTATTTTTAGATTCCCGAACTGAAATATGGATATGCGTGTATTGTATATCATGATTCAAAATATGATTTGTAATAGCTATATTTAAGATAATATACTTATCTACAAAAAAACATGGGGGACGCGCCGTGGTTGGTTTAACTGAATTCATCAATAACAAAAGTTGTTTTTAACAACTTTTTAGTTTCATTGTTTGTATTATTTCAAAGTTTAAGTAGAGAACGTTGGATAGTTAGTTCTCCCCTTAGAGCTACACTTTTTCATGATAGGTGTATTTACTATGCTTTTATAATTTAAGTAAACAGCTGTTCAGGTGTCATAATTTTTCAGTTTCTATATATAAACAACAGATATTATTTAAATGGATTGAGAGAAAAAAACAAAAGCTGACAATGGTATTGGTTTTCCACTAATGTGGCGAGTCTTGGAGTGTCCTTTTACCAAGTCCATAGTGTCCTTATAGTGATCCATATTCTTTTTCTAAGTAGAAAATATTAATGTTACAGACAATGTGTATAATCAGGCATGGTATAGAATAACTAGTCATTCTATACAATGCCCAAAGTTGGCAGACAAAGTATGAAATAATGCATATTATATACTTTGCCTAGGCATTCTACAGCATGCCTGCAGCGCTTCAGGCAGATTATGTAATGTTGTCAATGGATGTTAGTATGTGTCGGAAATACGTTGTAGTGGTCTTACATCGATTATAAACGTCGGTTTTACCACTGGACTCGTTAAAATTCAAAATTTGAATGCTGAAAACTATATGTATTCGGTTGAAGACAATTATAAGAAGGTAGCTGTAGGTGGATGATGTAAAGGGCAAGATAGAAAATGATCCGCGTCATCGGCTTCTCAACATATAGGGTGTAATGCTAAAAGGAAACTATCCAAAACTAATCCATCCATTAGGAGGCAGTCCTATAAAATTCATTGATTATGATGCTGATTTTTTAGGCTAATGGAATCGACGAATTACGGCGCTTCTACACCCTGGTCATCTAGAGGTCATGTACTTCATATACTTCATGTAATGTACATAAGAAATTTTTGCCAAACCAAGATATGCGCTCGTGTAAAAAAAAAAATGGAATACAATTTAAATTGTCACCGTTCTCTTCCTCTGGTGTAATAGGACAATTCCCCAAAATAACATGCAAGACTTAAATGCTTTTACTTAAATACAGTAATTGAATATCGGTTAAGTTTCTTCTTTACTTAGTGTTTTCCCTTATTCCATTTATCTTGTACATTTATTTTGTCAAACATTTTTAAAACATAAAAACTGTTTATTTCATACTTTACCTGGAGAACAGTAGGCATTCTATGAAATACATAGTCATTATATACAATACCTAGGCAATGTAAATATAAATCTAATAATTTCATTCATTTCATACTTTGTCAATGATACTCCGGTATTGCGTATAGTACCTATATTACTAGGTATTCTATAGAATGCGTGTTATATCATTACGCTTATTGCGGTATTATTAAAATATTTTACAAATCAATGAAACTATTCTTTTAAACTATTATAATATGTAAATAAAGTACGTAAAAATGGCTGCATTTGGAATTTATTATGTAGAAACAAATACTGGATAGACGAAGAAGTGAGTCATAAAATAAATACGTTACTAATCAACATAAATACGTTACTAAAACACTACATTGCCTAAACACAGATTTTTGACATAGCTTTAATAACTTTTGGAATTGTTTGCTGATATTTGAACCGTAAATATTCCGTTGAGAGACAAGAAAAGTGAAAAACTGAAAATCAATTCACAGCCAACTTCCATTCATAACTCATGAATAATACACGTGGCAAAGCGCTCTCAAGGTAGGGGTAGGGGGAGAAGGTTACTGTATAATAAGCTTTACTTATGAAATAAATTACATAAACAATGATAATACGATGTATTAAAACATTCAACCTTTACATTAACAAAATAAAGCTATAAATGAACAATGTTTTACAGCGTAGCCTCGACACCACGAGAAGTTTATAGAATTTGAAATAACTACTTTCTCTGATAATGTATGTTACTTATATCCTGTACAAACAATATAGAATGTTATTATTCAAAGTGAATATTCATAGTAATATATTCTAAAATATTAATTATAAATTTCTGTCTATTACACTAATATTTCAATGCATCATTGCTATACACAACATCACTGAAATAAATTTACAATTTCGTGTCAACGTATAAAAAACACTCATAGCATAACAAAATAAAATCTGAAATACACAATACACGCATAAACAAAAAACGACAGGGACACCTCTACTTTCAATTGAGTTAATGATTTAAAAATATAGTTATACTTTGACAAACCTTCCCCGTCCAATCCAATATTGTGATTAACAGGAAAAAAAACTACACTTATTTACAAATGTACACTAACATAGATGTTTTAAACACTCAACTTAATCCCAATATTATTTTAATGGAAAATTTTCTGATTTAAACTATGAATAACAAATTATTTCCGATTTTCACAGATTTTTGTGGAAACAACTACGGATCAAACCCTATCCAACTACTTCAAAAACTTTAAACTCGGTTCAAAAGTTGTAAGAGGGGTTTCTGGCAAAAGAAGCTTTAGCGTATTAAATAAGTATAGATACCACAATCACAAAATGCTAGATATCACCTAGATTGGTGATATACGGTACCCTGTGGGGTTCCATAAACACTTATAACCCTTTTCTGCTGGATGCTTAATATATTAAACGAACACAATACACCAAGAAAATGACGACCGTAGTGTTTCACTTACCTCACAGTGACTGTATGGTTAATTAATTTTAATTTATTTCAAAAAGTTTACAACGAATAAATTAAGCAGCTTGGTTAAAATGATACATGATAATTAAAATTCGCTAAGATTTCATATTATATTAAAAATTATTATTAAACCATCATAATATTGTTATTAACTTTCTTATTATATTATTGTTATCTATTTATTAGTTACATAGCAGTTCCAATTGACAATGTACCTGTTTTCACTGACCCCGAGTGAGCGTAGCAAACGAGTTAAACCTGCGCCGAGTGAGCTCAGCGAATGAGCTAAACCTGACAGTAAGTGAGCGTAGCGAACGAGCTCACCTGAAGGGCAAAAACTTCCTCTGGTGGGCATTGCAAAGCATGCCGGGTAAGCTAGTTTGTAATAATAAGGTATTATTGTATTTAGTTTGGAAAAAAATGGCGGCGTCCATATTGGCATGTACGAGTATAAATAAATCAAATAAATAATGATCTTTATTTGGACCCAAAATTGACAACAGTGAATAAAACACAAAATTATCTTTATGAATTACTCCTATTAAACCTAGAATAGGCCTATAATTTCTCTATTATAGCTAACCATCATAAATGATAAATACATGAAAATGGATGGGCCTAAGTCGCAAAACTAAGATGTTTATGAACTACACACTCAGATTTGGAGAAGAGGTAAAAATTAATATCCGAAACTGCGGACGAAGGGTGGGATATAATCCTCAGCCGTCGTTGTTTGTGGATTGCGGATCGTAATTTTCCCTTTATTGTCGTTACGAGGACTTGAAACTGAATAATCCCGAATCTTACCTCGGATGCTGCGGTCTCTTGAATACATTAGCATAAAATCTCCTTTGCTCCCTTTATTATTTGACTTGAAACTAAATCATCTTTAACATCATAAGTTGTTTTACTTTGAAAGAGTTACTGCCTTACTTTGCATATGTTTACCGATACAATTGGATGTGATTACATTGGACGCTCAATAACTGGGTTCTTATGAGAGATAAATTACAGTGTAGGTGTACAAATTTGGTAATACAGAAAAATATTGTTAACGATTTTTAATAAAAATTAAGTCAAACACTTTTATGTAGAACGGTTTTCTGCATATAAAGCATAGTGCGATAACAGTAAATCTTGTGTTTAAAATAATATTTATTATTTCAGCTGAAAACTAAATACTGTCCTTTATTTATTAATTTATAAAATGGTCAAATGAAAATAAAGTTTCCGGTATTATAAAGTTTTGGGCTGAAATAAAATATTCTTTTAGAGATTATAATTTTAAAACGTTTTACTAGGCAATATTGAATATTCTGAGCACGTTTTGCAGTAGACTCATAATGCAGCATTATTTATTCCAAGTAATTTCTTATTTTAATTCACACAAATGATTTTCTTGGCTTAATGCTTCATTCTCATTCATTAGCAATATGGCGACTCATTTTTGTTCTAACAAACGATAAATTTACGATGCAATTAAATTGTTATCGACCGTAACAATCCACTTTTATTAAATGGGTCCAAAGTAGTTGTGATTGTAGGTAAATGGCTATAAAAGTTAGAGTTATAAAAGTTGAATCTGGTTATTCACATTGTCTTGTTTGTTTATTTCATAGCCAAAGAATTGACACATTACACATACTAACTAATGAAAAAATGAATCAAACTATATATAGATTGGTAAACACATGTTAATCTAGTGTTACTTTTGGTCGCTAGGATTTTACCAACTAGTAGCATGGTAGGCCTATGTATTCCACATTTTACCTTCAAATTGGCTACCAGTTTAGCTATTCTAATTGGTTCCAACAAGCAAAAAAAAAAAAAAAAAAAAAAAAAGGAAAACCAAGTAAAATACTTTAAAAAGTTTTGTTATTTATTTTGAAGTTTTTAAAACCTGTTTGGTTGATCATCCCTGATTAGGCTGTTGAGATTCTTTTTCATAGAAAGTTGACTAAATGTGGTTAAAATAACAGATAACAGATGGACCAGCGTAAAAAGGAAGTGTACCAAAGGAACGGGGAGAGTTGAGGGTAAAATGGTGGCAATAAAAAATGACCAAACTTCCCTATCTTTGTAGCTCTATTTGTAGTTTAACCTCGTTGACATAAACCCTTAGTGAAACAACCACCGTTAGGCGGGTTACACCTCATGTCTCAGGACTCATTAAATTCCATTATTACTTAAATACCTACTTGAAATACTTGTTGTCTTCATCATTGACCGAATACATTACCTTCGTTCAAACAGTTCAATATCCCATCTGGTGTTTGTGTCTTTTGAAATTTAATATGAAATGAATGTTTTCTGCTTGTCTCTTGTCGTATGTCACATAATGATGCTGTGGCATCAATGCTGTGACATAATGTATGCCCTAGATGCTGTGGCTAATCTAGTGCAAAATGTCATCCGAAAAGGATGAAGCTATGACATTACTTGCAGTTGTGAGACGAAGACGTCATATGCGTATGTTTCATAACCCGTAGATGTTGGATGCATCCACTGGGCTGCCAAGGTTAAGGGTTCTAGCAAGTTTGTTACCACGCAACAGCTAAACGGTCATCCAGACTTAAAAAATAACAGATCAACTCAAAAACCAAAACACCATAAAACATCGCCGGTGTAGTCGCAGACTACTGCCGGGGTGAGTGGGGTGTGTAAGGCGCATGCGCGGGCAGATGTGTCAGGAGACATAACTTACCAAACACCGACCAACCGGTCTCGTGCGACACGTCTGCAGGAGACATGAGACAGCAAACATGTGTCGCAAGCAGTGTGTAAGCTCTCATTTGATTACACAGGTTGGTTTCTCATGCGACATGGTCCAGATACGAAATGTCTTCGGACATGATGTCTTAAGACAACAGTGTGTGAGAATGAACAACGCGACTCACGTAGTCGACGAAGGCGTCGGCGATCATGTTGCCCATGTTGCACTCGCCCAGCTTGCAGTCCTGCGCCTCGTTGTCCAGCAGCACCCCGCTGTAGCCCACTATCCTGGTGATGGTCGACCGGAGCTGCGTCTCGTACGGCTCTAGAGCAGCCAGGACACCGGGGTCTGCAAATAGAATTCGCCCCTGGTTTCAATAGAAGTGTATGTTTTCTACGACATTTAAAATCAGCACAAATAATGATAATACAAGTAACATGATAAACAATTCAACATTATCAACTAATAGTAACATTAGCAAACCAAATTCAAACTCGTTAAATGATAGGTCTTAAGTAGTGGCAAATTGCGGTTGCTGGCTCAGTTCAATGACCTCTGTGGAATGTGTGACGTCACCATGATGACGTCATGGACGTCATATAGGTCAAGGTCACGCCAAAACCTAACTTTTTTGGCACTTTTGCCGTTTCTCGCACTACGCTCCCAGCACCGGGCAGAGTCCCCGTGGCCTTGGGGACTTGGAGCGAATTTTCGACGAGAAACGTCAAAAGTGCAAAGCTAACTTTGAGTTTGCGACGTGAATCTGCCTAAACCGTCATGTGCCACTCCCCAGAGGTCATTGAAACGACACAACTCCCGAAGAGGAGTAACTAAGAGAACTTTGCAAGCAAAAATCATTTCTTCCAATATCTTAAACAAATCCTCATCAGTAAAACTTACATTAGCCTGTTTATTATAAAACATAGGGTGTGCGCAATAGTTTTCACCACTTAGCTAAAGTGGAAAAAGGTCGGGCGGGTGCCCGACCTTGAGTGGAGGACATTGGTTAACTAACAAAGACTTAACACGGCTAGGTTTCTTACTTAAAGTGTCCCGCGACATGCCTTCCCCTCGTAAAAGCTCCCACAATACTGAGAGGTGTTTGGTAGTGTAGTAGGTAAGGTAAAAGTGGTAAGGGTAACAGTAGGAGGGGGGGAAGGTCACAGTGGTGGGGAAAGGTGAGGTTGTACAGCCGAAGTATCGCATCAGTTCACCATGAGCTTTCCTATGGTCAACACACTGTTCACCCGGCCCGAGTTGGCATTACAAGAAATATTCCTGTACATCTTAGGCTGTGAGGGTCAAGGAACTAAAGTCCAAGCCGAGTTTGTGTTCAACTCTAAGATGAAAAGTGTGTTAAATAAACTAATTGTATCCCTACAATCCCCAATAACTTTAGAAAAGTACTATTTCATGAAGAGACGCCTTACACTGTGGAAAAACAGTTAGTCGCTCGTCGACTGTCGTAGGGTGCGCATCGGAGTTTTGTACTCTGTTGTTGTTAGCAATACTGGAAAATTGCGGGTGTTTTGCTGGTTCAAGGTAACCTGGGGAATACCGATTGACCGTTTGGGCATGGTCACGTCACAAGCTCGAGCTTGACTTTTCACTTTTGCTGTTTCTCGTCGAAAATTCGCTCCAAGTCGTCAAGGTCACGGGGACTCTGACTGAAACTCGGAGCGGAGTGCGAGAAACGTCAAAAGTGCCAAAAAAGTTTAGGTTTTGGCGTGACCTTGACCTAATATGACGTCGATGACGTCATAATGTTAATATCAGGGGTGATGATGTCATTACCATGTCATTTCTTTGACGTAATGTGGGTGACGTCATGGGATGACGTAATTTTACGTTTACATGATGTTTACGTGACGTTTCATCATGACGTCACACATTCCTCAGAGGTCATTTAACTGAGCCAGCAGCCGCAATTGCCACTACTGTCTTAACGTACAGATTT
This sequence comes from Neoaliturus tenellus, assembly GCA_030545055.2. Classification (NCBI taxonomy): domain Eukaryota; kingdom Metazoa; phylum Arthropoda; class Insecta; order Hemiptera; family Cicadellidae; genus Neoaliturus; species Neoaliturus tenellus. The sequence goes on from CM061537.1 coordinate 106,865,741, forward strand.
CCCATTGAAATACAGGTTCTAGACCAATGAGAGCACGGCATTTGATAAAAGTAGTGTTGTAACAGAGATTACGCTATTCACAAATCAGATAATTTTTCCATCACGATTCATGGTATCGTTTATATATGTGCCTAAAATCAAAAAAGTTTAATAATACGTGAGTAGCCTAAGAGCGATTTTACGGACAAGTGACATCTGTGTGGCTGCGTTTTGGATGATTGACCGCATACAACCTATTTTTCGACATAGTGTTTATTACAGTGATTAACCAAATGTATTTAAGTTGTACTTAGATAAAGTAATTCATACAAAGATTGTACTCAGCCTTTTAGCCAGACTTGAGATATCTAGACACGGCTGGCTTTGCTTTCATATTACAATCGTCGCATACCCTAGTTCGTTTATACACTTATTTATTGTTTTAATTAGTGCCTCTATAATTGTAAAAAACTTTCTTTTAACCTTTTTTTAAATTTTGTGGTGTATTGGTTTTATATTGACTTGTTAGATGCCTTAATACAATTTTTAAATAGTCGAAGTTAAATGTCGAATAGACGAAGTCAGGTTACATCACGAAGTGTGTCAACTTGGAGACAATATGTAATGTAAATATAATAAAATAAGTTAAGAATTTTGTAACCCGTTGTTGTAAATCATTCATTAAGCGACCAAGTGATTTAAAATAAATATAGTACTAACTAATCAGCTACATGATGATTATTAGCGAAGACAATGTTTACCATTAAATACGAGTATATAATTTTCATCATACCATTGCGACAAACGTTGTTTTCGGAACGGTCAGCTGTGATCGAAACTAGTTGATTCCCGGTGGGTTGGATAAACGTGTTGGTAAACAAAGTTTTCGGGACTAGTCCTTGAAACAGTGTTTTTTGGGACTAGGCCGGAAAAAACTTAAAATGTTTGACACCACTAGCGCTGCTATTCTGCTTACAGTAAGGCCCATTCTATACGGACCGATTGTCTGCCGCCGATTGTCGGCGTCGATCAGCTGATATTTTACCGAACAATGGAGTTTAAATGGGAGCTTCTATACGGGCAGATTTTTAACGCGCTATGACGCGGTATATTCTGCTTCCGCCGCCGATCTCGCAACCTCACGCCAAATCTCGTAATTTCTCTCTCGTTCTCACCATTTCTCGTCCACTGCCTTTCCTGATCCCTTTTGTCCTCACCGTTCTCCAGTTTGTTTTGTTTTTGTTTTTAGAAAACATGTTTGACATGAAAAACTCATTTTTCTAGAAATTGAAAAACATCCTAAATTATACGAAGTGACATCTAAAGATTACGCAGACAAGGTTAAAAATCTCAAAGTTGGATTGAGGTAAAAATTCAATGCACAGTTAGTTTTTGCCTGCATTCACTATTCACGAAAACAAACAAATACAACTATATTTATCTCAATGACGAAGAGGTTATTCATTTTAATTACATAACGGTAGGAGTAGTGTAGAAAAGCCACTCCTGGCCCGGAAGTGACGTCACCGGAAGCCACATGCCACGGCACGTGGCTTCCGGTGGGCCAGAAGTGGGGACAATAGATGTCGGGGTGGAGATGGCGAGAGCGTCGGCGGTCGGTTGAGCGAAGAGTGCGCATAAAATAGAAGTTAGTTCAAAATTGAAATTCGACGGTGTTAATAAAAACTCTAATAGTTGAACGAAACTAGAAGTTAGTGTAAAACTGAAATTCAACAATCGGGGTGTTGAACTAAATTTGCGCATAAATTAAAAGTTGGTTCAAAGCTGAAATTCAACGATTGGGAGTTGAACTAAATTCGCGCATAAATTAACCGGGGTTGAAGTAAAACCTCGCATAAATTAAAAGTTAGTTCAAAATTGTAATTCGAAGGTGTTAATAAAAACTCTAATAGTTGAACGAAAATAAAAGTCAGTTGAAACATTGCGCAGCCATAACAAGAGAGAGAGAGAAGGTAGATAGAAGTGTTAAGTTCCGCGGATAGAACGAGAATGAAGAATGAAACATGACGCGTCGAAATATATGCGTGACTGTAGATGTCAGATGGTGAATTAATCAATGGGGGGGGGGGGAGTGGAGATGGCGCTCGGTTGAACTAAAATTGCGCATAAATTAAAAGTTGGTTCAAAACTGAAATTCAACAATTGGGAGTTGAACTAAAATTGCGCATAAATTAACCGGGGTTGAAGCAAAACTTCGCATAAATTAAAAGTTAGTTCATGTTAGCTGAAGAGTGTACAAAACAATGAAACAGGAATTGTCGTGAGCGCGCTTATATAAGGAAGGGTGGGGGTAAAATATGAAAACCTGCTGAACACAGTCGATAGGTGTAACAAGTTCGAAGTTGTGGAAACGTAACATTGAACGCAAAATGTTGTGAATAACACTATCGTCAACGCTAACTTGCGAAGTTCTAGCAGAGTATAACGGGTTAAAACTTAATTTCTTCCTTACTTTTGTTAAATTAGTTTTAATCTTTGAAACAGAAGGTTTGGAATTACTTCGTAATATATGTTGTGTCCGCAAAAGTTTCAATTTTAAACATTGCGTATCCATCACAAGAAGTATATCAGACGTGTAGAAGTCAGAACAAGACAGATGAATGAGATATAACGTCAAGCACGCGAAGGTGATTCAAACAGGACGACACGTGCTAATGTAAATGAAATTCCAGGTTAGTAGCAATTAGACTTGTATAATGAAGTTGGCGAAACGTATATGTAATGAGTAGGAAGGATGCGAACAACACAAATGCGAGTAAATTAATGGTCGCGGCGTGATGAACAATCTCCTTTTATAACGGTTATCGCGTGAGAAGATCTCGGTTGAACTAAATTTGCACATAAATTAAAAGTAAGTATAAAACTGAAATTCAACTTGATAATTGGGTTACGGAAAGTATGTCAAGGTCATCCCGAGTAAGTTTTAAAAAAGCCTATCCCGCTAGCACAGGAAATAGTTCTGAGAGTTGAACTACCCGGTGATAGCGGGATAGGTAGATTTAAGTTTTGAACTTTATTCGTAAAAACAAATACAATCAATGTGCAATACCAGGAACTATACAGGTTGAATTTTTGTGATGAACTATGGAGTTGTAGAAACAAACGCCAACGACGAGAAAAAGGTAAACGCAGAGTCCCCAGATGATGTATTTGAAAAGTGTGAAGAGACGTAATATTCCGAGTTGGTTTTCCTGCTCCATTTCCAATCGTTTAATTTCCAATTTCAATTTATCCTCTTCCATTCTAGTTACAAAGGGAACTTCATCCATCATATCCATCATGATTGTATTAGTGTTTGAAATTTTAAAAGAAGTTATGTTGATAGTTTAAAAGTCGAAGACGGAATGAGGAGTGAAAGCGAGAAATGTTAATTAAATAAAAAAGTGGTGGGGGGAAAGATGAATTACAAAGAAGTGGCGGGGGATAGATTTTGCTCTTCATTATTACCGTCAGTAGTGTCAGATGGTGCAGGAGTTAGATTTAGTAAACTGTCTTCGTCTGAACTTTCAACCTTATCACAAATAGGACAATCGTATGTTATTTCCAAATTCATTTTGATAGTTGTATAATTATCTACAAGTTCTTGTAAAATATTAAAAATAGCTTGTAACTCTTCTTTAGAGTTTATTTCAAAACTAGAATTCATCCGTGCCAATGGAGAGTTGTTCATCGTTGGAGAGTTGGCGAGTAAATGAGGAACGCCGCCAAGGGAGGGGGCTTATTTAACGGCGAGCTTATGATTAAATAAAAAGCTAAGTTCTTCTTCTTCGTCTTTTAATTCAAATATCTTAGCTGTAGTAGTTGCCTCGTCCTCCTCACTCTGTGATGATGAAGATAATTCACCAGGACGTAAATATTGAACATCAATTCTGATCCATCTCATATAATATCTATCCATTATAGCGAGCAAGTTTTGAAACAATTCTTCCATTTCTCCCCTCTCAGTTATTATATGTTGAAACCTGACGAAAGGTGTTCCCATGTTGTTAGTTAGAATGTTGGAAGTGAAATAATTCAAAGGTGGATTCAATAAGATACAAAACTTAAACTAATGGTGGGGAGAAATCTAAAAGACTTATGGTGGGGGGAATCTAAAAAAAAAAAACCAATGGTGGGGGGAAATCTCAAGGTCATCCAATTGAAGTTTTAAAAAAGAGTGTAAAACTGAAATTACACATTCGATGGTTCAACAGGATCTGAATACCAATCTGATCTGTATTTACATCTTTTTATCATATGTGTACAAAAATCATCTTGATGAGACTTGGTGCGTTGACAATAAGCTAGATCGAGAGGATGAAATTTGAAACATCTTTGAGGACAGCATGTATGAAAATATCTTGATTTGTAAAATTTGAAAGTTCGCAATTCCGGTGGCGGTAGTTGTTTTGTTTTGCACTTGCAGTAACAAGATCCGAAAAATTCACACTTAGTGCAAGCTAACCCGTCCACCATCATTGGTCCTAAATCTGTACACTGTTGTTCACAACAGTAACGAGGTTCGTACTTGTAATTTTGTTTTTCCATGTTGACGCTGCTGAGTCCAGTGAAAGAATAAGAGTGTACAGTGTTGAATAGTCAGTTTTATGTACTACAAAAAGTGGTGGGGATAATTTCAAGGTCATCCAAACGAAGTTTTAAAAAATTATACCTTACTAATGTAAGGAAAATTGATACTTAAGAAGTTTGTTTCTGTTTGTTTTCTTCAGACTTTTTCTCTCCCTCCTGTTTGTTTTCTACAGACTTTTTCTCTCTCTCCGCTTTAGCCATAGCGATAAGTTCTTCAGTCGATAGCGGATGTACTTCAGGAAATTTTAAAATTAATTTAGCCTGATATCCTTCTCGGGTTAATATTTCTAAATCTTCTGTCGTTTGTTCAACGGTGTTGTAATCTTTTCCATAGATCTTTCCATCAAGTTCAATCATCATTCTGTATAACATCTTTAAAAATAGGTGTTGACGCAGCGAGAGTTGGGAAGCGAATGATTAGTTATCCAAGTATCACACCCTTTTTATCAACTTGACATTGATCACGTGATTCCTTAGTTTTATTTGATAAAAGCTATTTAACATTGGTAGTACTTGTGGAACTTGATGTTATGTTGACCAGTTGGCGATGAAGATGTTGTAGGTTGTGTAGAAAGAAATACTTCATCATCGCAGTATTTTGTTTTAGTAAACATCCTTACATTAGTAGCACTAACATCAACAGTTAAGTGATAACCACCGGTAAGTAAAACTCGCATTTCGTTGGTTAAATCTTCAAGTTGTTCAAAACTCGTAATGGTGTTGGTATCGTAAGATGCACACTTGACCTTTAAGGACATGTTGAAGTTTTGTATTTAGTTATAGAGAGTGAGATGTGTACGGTACGAAAGGTAGTCGTAGACTGATGAATTTCACAAGTTGATTTTCACTTTTATTATCACACAAAAGTGGGTCAAGGTCATCCCGTGGAATTTTTAAAAAAAGCAACATATTGCTATGTACAAAGACATAACAATATGTTGCTTCTTTTATTTTTCTTTTTTGTTTTATATCATCTTTATTGAGAAACCATTACAAACACATATATTTACAATGTTATGTACAAACTAGTTAGTAGTAGGTGTTACATGAATAGTTAGTTCAGTTGAGTTGTTTCCACTCGGTCCGTGTGAAACTAAATAGAGTGCGCCAGGTTGAATAACTCGAAGATCTTCATTTTGTAGAAGTTGTACAAACCGTTTCGGTAGGAAGATTTGAAACTTCGGTTCGTCACCAACTGTATACGGCGCCTCGCTCAATGTGCAATTAATAGCATCACCAATTGAAGTGTCCATCTTCTTGATTGTATGTATGATGTAATGTTTTTCTTCTTTTAGTTCAGAACATTTCTTCGTCGGTAAGATTGTTGATTTAGAATGAGCGTTGAATTGATCAACCAAATTTTGAAGAAAGTTCTGTGATGCCATCTTGATGTTATTGTTAATCTTCTTGTTAATAATAATGTCCGTCGGAGATGTTGTCTCTTCGGAGGTTCGAGTAATACTAATGCTGCGTCATGGTAGCGCTCTCACTTTTATTACCGACATTACCCCCACCATTCTGTTGAAGGAAATTATTTAAGCGGTAAGCATTCTTCAAAGCGCACTGTGACCTTCGATGTTTAAAACTCTTTGATGAAATACAAAGTTCATTGAAGTAGCATTGGAAATCTCTATCTATTATTGCATTTATCACTTCGTTGCTTGTAAATGATTGTATCCAATTAGCTTTTTCCAATCCTCTTGTGTAGATAGTTTTGAACTCTTTGCAGTAATGATTCATAATGTGCGGCATCATGTTATAATTAATAAAACCTTCATCCCATCTTAAGTTGTGAAAATGTTTGTACAACCATTTGTTTGTAACTTTCGCTTTAGTTGATAGTCTATTGAATGGTAATGGAGGTTTGAATAAGTAATGATAAACTACAGATGTGTTCATATCCAAAATTACTAATTCTTTTATAATAAAATTTCCATCATTTCCTCGAAAAGCTTGAAATTCAATTATACCTTTTTTAACTTCCATTATATGTGGCGCATTAGAAAACGAAACCCGTTTGTTCATGATGAAGTCTCGTCAGCAACTGACTTGTATTACAAACACGATTGTTCTTCTTTAACTTCTTGCGCTTCTTCGTCGATATTAAAGTTGGTGTGATAGTTGTTCAATTGTCTCCACATATCCACTTCTTGAGGTATTCGATTAAAAATTGAAGTATCCACGGGACCGTATAAAATTGGAACGAAAGGTTGTCTGTCCAATGTATCGATTAGATAGTCTTTGATTATTGCACTTGAAAATATTAGTTGTTTCAAATATCTGGTGACGGGACCGGTAGTACAACTTAAAGTGTAAAATTCTTCTTTAGTCAAATGTAATTTTACATCATGTCTAGTTAAATCTCTGAAGCGAACCATTTGTCCTCCACGATGTTTCACTATATCAACTTCAATATTTGATTCCAATAAACTTAATCTTGTTCTTCTTCCAAACGTGTTGTTACTCAAATAGCATTCCAAAAGATGTAAATGTTTCATAAATGATTCCCAAGAAGTTTCAGTGAATGTAACCATTTTATTTCCATGATTTAAAATAACAATCGGTGAATAATCCAATGATTTTAAAATTCCAACTGAAATACTTTTCGTCATGCATGAAGAAATGGGGTAGAAAATTCGAAGAAATACTTCTGTTAAAATATTTGTTGTAATGTTAACTTCAACTTTTTTTCTTTTTACTTCTTTTTCAGCTTCTCCTTCTTCTTTTTCTTCTTCTCTCTTCTTATGTTTGTTAAACTTGAGGAACTCGTCCATTTCTCGTTCAACTTGTTTTTCTATATCTGAACTATTCTCATCCATTAGAGGTGTATTTTCTTCTCCATTAGTAGAACTCATCTTGCGAACGATGTTTCCCATACGACGGTCGAAGATAAAATGAACTTTCAACTCATGATTTTCTCGCTTTTATGTTTTTCGTGAAATCCTTGAAATTTATACAATCACATAAATGTTTGTTTTCAACTTGTTTTTCACAAACGAAATTCTAACCTCAAAAATTGAAGCAGATAATTCTAACCTCAAAAAATCTGCAGTCGTTGTACTAATTCTTTTTAAAGTACATTCTTCACAATTCCGGTCAGCGGTGTGTAAGTAACTATTTTATCATGTAGAATTAGACAGTATGCTGAAGTTCCATCCGCTACTGGTTGTTCAAATTCCATTTCAATTTTTATATCCACACTTGATGATTTTACCGATTCATTTTGTTTTGAACAATCGATTACAATTATCGGAGCCTTGGAATAATACTGGTCAGGTGATAATAGTGGTGTATTAGTCTTTCCATAATATGACGATTGAAATCTTGCATACATATCGTATAAAATGGAAAAACGTTTTTTGCTGAACATGACATTCAAATTGTCATACGGAAAGAATTGAGAGTTTAGAAAAACTTTACAATTCTTTATTTTACAGTGATCAAATTGCCCGGCATTTGCAGTGATAACATCTTTTCGCTTAGTTTGAAAACCGAGTATTATGTACCTTGCTCGTTCCAAGTAAGTTGATGTCTTGACGGTCCATGTTTGTCGTTCTGTCTGAGGTAGTGTGGGATATTCATGGAATTCCCAACTTCGGAATGGCATCACAATATCACGGTCAGATTTTAACTTTCTCAATAATACGATTCTATGTTCATCGGCCAATCTTACATGAGGTACTCTCCAAACAACTTTATCCAATTGTAGTTGCCATTCCAGTTTATCTTCCGTAGTTGCAGGGTCTGCAAGTATCAAGTCCTTGTTAGTTGAAGATCTGAGTAATACCAATTCTTGTTTGACATTTATTATTATTCGTTTGTAATCTTCAGCGAATCCCAAAAGCAATCGTAAGGGTACATGAAAATCAAAGTGACCGTTGGAATCCGGTGTTATAGTGTCTTTATCAGGGGCAACCCATCCGGCGGTGACTATTGAATTCTTCTCATGCGGTGTTAATGATGTTAATCCTTTCAATGTCGTTGTTATACCAACCTTTTTTGTCGAATCAACTGTCACCCCTGATATCTCATATCTTATTTCATCAAAAAGATATGCCATCGGGTTATTTATAAAAGGAACTGTTGAAGCAGTTTTTCCATCCAATTTTAATACCCGTCCTTCAATGTACAAATAACTTTCACACGGTAATGTGTAAATATCTTGTTGTTGAATGGGAATCCTTATTTCATCGTTATTGTTTAATTTTGATGAAGTGTAAGGGTTGTGCGTGTGATATTCCTTCTCCCATAGTGTTTCGTCGAATGTCGGTCCTTGAGATATATCCAGGATATCCATCGTTGTTAAGTTTCAATCCAATCTTCTGTAGAAAACGAATGTTGTCCGATGTTAACTCTTCCAATGTCGAGGAGCTACTGAGCTCCCGACTCTTCCGTTGCGGTTTAAATGATAATCCCATGTTGACCTTTATGTTGCCGCTCTGATGTGTATCCGTATAGTTATCGTTTCTCCTCTAAAGTCAACACTAACACCGTCTTGATCCAATATGTTCAGTACGATGTCTGAAATGAAACTGGTGTTTAACGGTAGGTATATCAAGTTTTGTGGCTTCTCAACAATTTTAAAACCAGGAGCCACTGTTGGATAAAATGTATGTAAAATATGCTGATTCACTCCTTCTCTATACGATCCGTGTATAATATTACACGTTACATCGATGCTATTGACTTTCAATATTGTAACAGTTGTATCACCTGAATGAGTAGTTCCAGGAGTTAATATATTCTTTTTTGTATCTGTAAATCCAAGTAAACTGCCAATGGAGTTTTTGAAACTGACATCGATATAATATTTTGAAGTTATTTCTGCTTTTAAAGTATTATTGTTTCCTTTAACGGTGATATTTTCTTCTCCGAGTTGTTTTTGTAGTAATTGGTTTATATCATCGATTTCATAAGCTCCAGTAGGAAATGTAATTATTTTCAATTCTGAGTATTTTCCTGAAGCATCCTTAGTTTCATAATAATGTAGTAAATTGTTCTTTCCTTCCGTAACATTGGGAATTGAGTTGTAGGTAGTTAAATCAAGTAATGCCGCTTCCCATAATCTTTCCTTGGATAGACGCAATGCTGGGAACAGCGTACTTTTCAATGTGGATGAATTTCCACTCAGTGACACTGTATACGATGACATCTTAAAGCTGACTGACACTCTTCGCTAGAAACTCCAAACATAAATGCCCACATATTTCAGTATTGTTAGGTTGTTCTCTTTTGTAATTGTAAAAAATGTTTTTGGAGTTTCGAAAATAATGTTGCAGTTCTTTCGGCGGTGGTAGATTGCCAAAACTGTCAAAGTAGTAAACGGTTTGTCCGAGCTTTTTATAGCATACCCAATGAGTGCCTGGACCATAGGTGGAATCCAAATTTACTATTCCAGTTTCATTTTCCCATATTTTAGTTGGTAATGCATCTTTCATAAAAACTCCTCGAAAAAATGGTATTTTCAAACATTTTACATAATCATTTAACTGATGATTTGTTAAGGCTTTATTTGGAATTAGCAATTGATTCTTTTTATTTAGTACACACGGTATGGTCTTAGATATAAACCTGCTCCGTTTTTTACCATTTGCCAAACAGAAGTCTTCTTTACATTTGCCTTACGAGTTCTACGATGTCCTTTTTTAATGTTTCCACCTCTTTTGGGAGCGCTTCTTTTTGCAGGTCTTCCTCTGCGACGTCTTCCAGCACCTAACTTTGCTTTCGTCTTCATGGCTGTAGTTACTGCCCAAGCCGCTGCTTTTTCTGCAATATTTGCGTCACTTGATTTTACTCTTTGCCAAGCTTTTTCCGCTAGAATTTTATCCGCTATTGATCTATTTGTTGAATCTTTATACTTTGAATATGCTATATCGTGTTCTTTGCAAGCTTGATCTAATTTATTAATTCCAGGATCTCCTCTTGCTAAACGTTTTGCCAACTTAGTTCCAGGTCCACAATATTGATAACCTCCGGGCAGATGTAATTCGTATGGTAAAGCGTCTATCGTTCGATTCACAACAGCACCAATTGGAATCCGTCTGAGCAGGGATAATGCAGCTGATGTTAAACCACGTCCTCTCTTGCCGCTGTCTTGACGACGACTGAGCGATACGGTCTTCATTATGTTGTTTTATGTAACCAACGTCTTCACTCTATGAAATACTTTATGATAATGAATCCTTTTTTGTGTATTCCATACTTAAATATTCATAAGTTTTACTAGTATTTATCAATGATTTCATCTTTAATCCATTGGTTTCTCTGAGAATCTTCGATTTTATTGTGTTTCATCGATGTATTAATCAAATGATTATGCATATCAATAACTACATTACCTACAAGATTCGTTACATACTCGATATTAGTAGCATCTTTGTCATATGTAGGATTATCAAGATTTGTGATACGTTTACCATTACATGTATACACCGATGGATCCTTTTTAGAGGTCGCTATAACTTGATTAATAGTAGCAACATCATTCGGAGCTATTCCTGCTGATATGTTAGATATTCTTCTATTTTTTCCATCATATACGTTATTTATTTTATCTAAAATTATAGTTTGTTTTACAACAGCACAATCCTGATCATCTTTACCAGATTTAACTTGGGTTAATCGTTTACCTTTACATATAAAATTAACACCAGTAGCTGATAGTTGTGGTACTTGTGTTAAAATAACAGCATCATGTTCTTCCGTGCCTAAACTTATATTTGACAATCTTTTATTTTTTCCATCCCACTTGTCATTTTGTAGTTGTAGTAAGGTAAACTTTTCACTTCCTTGCATAAACTCATCACCTTTCTTTGACACCACCTGATTTTGTTTAACAAAAGCGGATGTTCCTTTCTTCAAGCTTTCATTCATTTGTCTCACGGTAGCAGCATCCGATGGAGTTGAACCATCTTTCAGATTGGACAACACTTTTCCATGACAATCAATAACAGCACCATTATATAAAATACAATTATCTTTAATGTATTTAATATTAATACCATCACTTTCTTCTTTAGGATATCCAATATCGTTTATAGTATATTTATAGAAGGAAAATCCATCTTTTTTCTTTTCTGGTATTACAGAATGCAAATAACGCTTATTGATTGTATCTGTATCCTCGGTTGGATCTGCCACATTAGTTATTTTATAATTTAAAGCATTGTACTTTTTTCCACTTTTAGTCTTTTCCAACAGTAAAGCGTATTCCATCGCAGATAGAAAATAGCCTTTATTAACAACATCTCCATTGTTGACTGGTTTTGCAACATTAATAACCCTGTGAGATTTTGCATCATACAGTTGGTTGTTGTCGAGTTTCAAACTTGTAGATGTTTCCTTCTTTACTGTTTTTAAATTTGTTGCATCTCCATCTTCTTCTGGATCCTTAACAAACTTTAAACGTTTATTATTTATGTTATAGTCACCTTCGGGTGTTTGCGGTAATCCACTTCTTTTTCTGTTTTCTCCAACTTGCACTCCTAACGCGGAGTATCGTCCGAACTTGTCGACGCTCATGTTAGAACTGACACATTATACGCCTGCAACTCTTATATATCCGCGGACAATTATACTATTATGCCGCGATTCCTGAGTTCGTCAATCAGAGCTACCCATTCATTACTTAAACCTGTATGACCGGCTTCCATGGCTTCATGCAATAGTCTCATTCTATCAACCAATTTATTGATGTCGTTGTAGTAAATCACATTCGTATTGTATAGATTTTTCATCAATCCTTTGCCAGATGTTGAAGTATCTCCTTTACTCTTTTTACCATGTTGTTCAAGAAGTGATAAATCCATAAGTGATAAAGATTTTCTTTTCAGTGGTTGTCTCACCGCTGGTGCAGTACGTAATGTTGGCAATTTTCGTGGAGGAAACAACTTTTTTATAACAATGTTATATTTTGTTGCACGTGAACGATTAATCATTGCATCCTTTAAGTAGTTTCTTTTATGAGCGTTAGTATTTTGTAGAATTTCCTTAAAAACACTTAAATCTTTGGATGAATATCTTAGTGGTATGTTTTTAAAAATTAATTCATAAAGTCCTTTTGTTCCTTTATATTTATGCTCACCAATAATGATGTAATCGTCTTGTGTTATTTCAAGCTTTGAATCGCCGATCTTTAATTCATTCCCATCAATTCTTGCTCCGTATACGTGTGATCTACTCAAATTCGGGTTTGATTTCATGTCATGTAGCATTTTCATTATATATTTTCTTCCAAGAGGTCCATGTTGTAATATATCGCTACTCAATTGAGTTAAATTTGGAATAGATTGTTCAGCTTCAGGTATTGGCTGTTCTTCTTCCTTTTCAACAATTGGTTCTTCTTCTTCTTTTGTTTCTTCTTGCTCACTAGCACTTGTATATGAATCATCATCTTCTTCTTTTTTTAATGCTTGTACTTCTTGTTTAGAAACTGGTAGTAAAACATCTCCTTCATAACGAGGTTTACCAATAGTTTCTGATATCTGTTTTAAAGGTTCCGTAATAGGTTTAAATGTAGTCTCTAGAAATTCTTCTCTTTCACTTAAACCCATCCTCAATGCACGATTCTTCTTCCTAATAGAATCACTGAGTGATTTTATTTCTTTCAATAGTTTTTCTTGATTCACCATGTTTACACTGTGAAGTTCAACGTGTAACTAGATGTAGCATCGGTAGTTCAACGCATAAATACAAATTTATCCAACCCTATACGATATCTACCATTTTTAATATCTTCTTCCTTCATAATAACGAGAAAGCCATATTTCTCATTCCATGCTTTGCCACACATTTCTTTAAATTTCTCAAATGACATATCCGCATTTACATGATCATTGTATATATGTTTTAAATTTGTTTCATCTTGCTTAAAGACAATCAACATATTTGCATTATCTCTTATAAGTTGTTTTGGAATTTTACTGTATGTTTGACCAATATAAATGCTATCGATATTATGATGTCTTCCCATAGCGAAATAATTCCTTATAGTGTCGTGATTTTCACAAGACACATCGTCAAAAATAAAAATAGAAAATGGTTTTACTTCATTTGGTTGCATAATTGTTTCGCTGGCATTAAACTTGTAGAAATTCACTTCAGGTACACTTGCAAGTACTTTATCCAATAATTGATATTTCGGTTGTTGCAATGATTTTGAAAAAATGTATATATTGTTAAAGCGCAATCCTTTAGGATTAGTTATAAGGTTAAAAACAACATTTGTTTTTCCACAATTTGAAGGACCAGTTATTAAACATCTTATCGTATTTGGTAGTAATTCACCATGTTTACCATGATTTAACCTATCATTGTCAACCGTCAATTCATCAATATTATCGATATTAAATCGATCTTTTTGTTGTACAATCTCCATCTTGTATCAAGGTTAAACACACAATGAGCTATTAAATTACTATACCAAGTCTTTTGAAGGAATCCAAGAGTCTTCACTTTTATCGAATCCCAACCACCGGACTTTAACCATATCCTTTTTCCTTTGTAAAACCTTCTCAACAAGATATACATCACCGACATTTGATTTCAACAATTCATGTCCGTAGAATCCACCTTGAAGTAATTCACCCTTGTTATCCTTTAATAAGTAAGTTTCAGGTATAGTTGGTTGCACTTTATAAACTGTAAATACTTCATTAGTCCAATTTGGTAGATACCTTTTACTAAATACACCTTTGTATTTGCTTATACGAACTTTATCGTTGACCTTAAACTTTTTTGGTTGCAACTTTTCCAATTTAGGTGTTGTATTATTTCTGATGCGTTGTAATACAACCTTAGCATTAGCGCTGTTTACCTGGATAGGTTTCATTCCGATGGTACGATGATATTTGTTGTTATACTCTTTTATAAGTTGTGGTAATATGTCATACCACACGTATGATCCTCGTTTTGAAAATTGTTTGTACATCGCTCCTTTTAATGTTCTATTGAATCTTTCAATTATTGAAGCTTTAACTTCAGAATTTGTAGAATAATGATTTATTTGATATTTCTTCATTAAAGCTCCAAAGTCTTTATTAAAATATTCTTTTCCATCATCGGTCTGTAGATGTTTGATTTTGAATTTATTTCTTTGTATCGTTGTTTCCATAGCTTTTGTAACACTTTTACCAGTCTTATCCTTCAATGGTAAAGCGTCAGCTATTTTAGTAAAACAGTCTATAATTGTTAAAATATATTTAAATCCTTTATTTACTTTACTGTGCGGTATCATTTCAATGAGATCAGCTTGATACAGATCATTCATTCCCTTAATAATTGTACTTCTTCTTGGAAATCTTCTTCTTGCTGGTTTATGTAGTTCATTTACAATCTTGTCCTTCACACTTTCCATCTTCAGGTGTTGCTTGCACACCGCTTGTAAAAATACTGATCCGTACAACAGTTCATTCTCTTTTATATAGTTTGAATATAGGTCAAGACCATTTCATATTAGTGTAAAAAAGAGGGAACATGGCATTGGGCTTGCCATGTCCCCTCTTCTTTACGGAAAGGAAAAAAGAAAGAAGGTAGAGGACGAAGAATAGGTTTACTGGTCGATAGGGTTTAGAGAGTAATGTCCAAATGGCAGAGTTCTTATGTTGTCTTCAAGGATGTATCTCTTGTCATCCTTATAGCTCAATGCCGATTTGGTTTGCTTCACACTGAAAAGGCGATGGTTGAAGCTTCTTATGGTGTTAAATGTTGCGGTTGTTTCAACATTTTCAAACAAACATCTTTTATAATGTTCAAACTGTACGTTCTTCTTCAGGAAAGAGGTTTTTATTCCTTTGGCTTTCTTCGTGACTTGATGTTCGTTCCTTTCGTTTATGTACAGTTGAAACGAATACAGTTTGGACATCAATGCTACAATTTCCATCATTGGCACACCATTTGTTTCATCTTTAAATTTTCCCAATACTTTCTTGTTTCTGTCGTTGTCGTAATTTGGATGGTCCTTAGGATAATCAGAAAAGTCGAAATCATCTTTATATATAAAGGTGCGTAGATCTTCGTACATGTCATTTGTTTTAATCCAGTAAATTAGTGCATCTGTATCCATATATGCAATACCAATGTTCTCTCTTCCATAATAGTTAACCATCTTCTTATAATGAAACTCGTACATGTGTGTTTTAGAAATATCCAAGATTGACATTCCAAGATACAAAGGACGATCCATTTTAACTGACTTCTTGTTCATGGAAATAAGAACTAGATTTTCATTAATAATTACAGATGTACCAAAGTTTGGTTGTTGCACTAATTTCTGTAATTTTACTGGATCAGTTACCAATTTGATATCCTTATGTTTCCTTTTGTTTTCCAAAGTCTTGCCAAATATTGCGTTGTTCATTAGTTTGAAAAAATCTTTTTGAAAACTTGATGTAGCAGCAGCTCTTCTTCTTGTGTTGTTGTCAATGTACGGTTTTAACCAACAAGATTGAGAGAATTGTAGTACTCGATTAATTTTTGTAATTCTCAATCCCAAGTCTAAGGCCTGTTGTATCATCCAGTAGTGTCCAACATATCTAGACTTGTCGGTTAAAGTCATCATTAATTTCGGCCATCTTCCAGTTGGAGGAATTTCGGTCTTCGGAAGCAGTGGTAAATCATAATGTTCATCGTGAAGATGTTCTGGATATTCAAAATCGAT
Organism: Neoaliturus tenellus; assembly: GCA_030545055.2. Classification (NCBI taxonomy): domain Eukaryota; kingdom Metazoa; phylum Arthropoda; class Insecta; order Hemiptera; family Cicadellidae; genus Neoaliturus; species Neoaliturus tenellus. The sequence goes on from CM061537.1 coordinate 106,881,966, forward strand.
GTCAAAAATATAACCTGTTTCACCATGCTTCGGTATATCCATTATGTTTCCAATTGATTCTGGGTCTATCCATTTGAAATTATCATATGGAAGGGGATTCGACATTGCCCATCCGTATAAGTTATTTGCATCAAAATAACCCAGGAATGTTGTTGGTTTTGATGCATCATAATCGGGCAAATACTTGTTGTTTGCCCTGACATGACGTGTTACGCTTTGCGTCAATCCTCCTCGAACTCCTGACTCTAACATCAAAACCATATCTATATCTGTAAGAAGTTGTATTTTACAATTTGTTTCTTTCAACATGGCTTGCCACGCTAGTCCAGGCGAAGTGTACGAATGAAGAGGGTCCAATCCATATGCCGCAAAACACGTATTTCTAAATTCTTCCATCACATCACATAATAAAGTCACATCTAGTTTAACATAAAAATCTGAATATTCTCCCAATGTTCTAAATCCTAATTCGTTCCATACTTTGCATGCGTGATTATAATCATCTTGAGATATATCCATGTCGTACAGTTTACTTTTAAATTCTTCTTTTGGAGGTAATGATGTTTCATTAAATCGTTCTAAACTGTCTATGTAATCATATGGGAAAACACCTTTTCGAAGTACCAGATCCAGTTTGTCGTTGTTTACAATCTTCTTTGTTTCGATTAAATCTTGTTTCCTTAGGTTTTCAGAAAGTTTGGACAAACTCGACGGCATAAATCGGTAGGAGTCCAAGAATCTTAATTTGAGGTTTCCAACTTCTTTGGAAAAACTTATGAACTTCTCTGAAGTTTCAGCTAACACATCGATTTTACCGTCGTCTCTTCCTAGTTCAGGTATTATAAAATGAGCGTCGTACCCACTAAGATTATGCAGAACCACAGGGATAAATAGTGGTAAACGATAGCTCAAGTTGCATTTATTACAAGAAGCACCCCTGTAATAACCTGTGAGGTGGTCGTGATCTTTAACTTTATAATTCTCAATAGTAAAATCATTTTTGCACAAGAAACAGCGAGTTGCATTTTCATGTTGAATTTCTTCTTCTTCGTCCATCGGTTTCATTGGTACAATATTTGTATATAATCTTTGTGCATTTCCAGCTATTGAATATAAATTATCAAGAAATATTTTTTCCGCATTTTCACCACGGTATACTAGAGGTTTCGAAGTTAATCCATATCTGTTTAAATGTTCTTCTGATAATGTTGATTTGACCATTAAACAAAAACTGTTTGGTTTGTGCATTTGATACTTTACACTTTTTCTTGCTTCAAAATTTCCATCTTCAACTGGAACAAGTGTTGATTCAAAATCCGCATACACAACTAAAGGGATACGATATTGATGATGAACTTTTTCAAATGAAACGAATGCTCTGCTTTGCGGAGGTAAAGTAATCTTTGCTTCATAATTATTGTTACACAATCTTTTGTGCTCTTGTAACCATTCTCTTCCGTGTAGTCCATCTCGTTTAAAATTGAAACATCTCTTGCAAATTAACTTTCTGTGTCGATCTTTAGAAAGCTGCTTATTAACAAGTGAGTCGAATTTCTTTATGTACACATAGTGAGACACATCTCCTCGCGTTAGTAGTAGTAAATCCGTATGATCTGGTAGCTCTTCTTTTGCAATACGTAAAGGATACACTTTGTTTGAACTATCTAATGCAAAAACATTGATAGACGTACCGGGATTTTTCTTCTCAAATTTTGATATATCTCCTAGTGATACAGGGTAAGTAATTCCTTGAAAATTGTACCTATGTCTTTGATTTTCATATTCCTGGTCAGGTCTATACGCATTATTTGGTACAAATTTAGCTGTCACTGCATAACGAAAACATTCATTGTCTGCGTTTCTAACATTAATACAAGATTTTGTATCTTCAATTCTTTTTGGCAAAGGAATGTAACTAGATCCCCTTAGTCCATATCCATGTTTGTGAACTCTTATATTTAATCCTTCAATACTTAAAAGACTCCATCCCGATCCTCTTCCTTCGTGTTCCTGAATTTTGGTTAATATTTCTTCTATACAATTCTCTACTATTGAATCAATGTTTGAACTTTCCATGATAGTTCGGTTTTTCGTTATGAATCCTCTTGGTGATAATTCTTCTTGTACATTTTTAAACATAGCTTCTAGTAGTAAACTAAATTTAAGAAAGTTCAATCTTTTCAATTCTTCTTTTAAAGTTTTACTTACGATTGGTTTTGCTTCTCTAATAAATTCTTCTAAGTTCAAGTTTTCATTTTGAATCTTATGATGCATTACTACCTTACCGGGTAAAGCAAATACTTGTAGATTCGGTGAAGTAGTTGAAGATGTTGCTGTTATTTCATCTTGTTCTTCTTGTTCTTCTTGTTCTTCTTGTTCTTCTTGTTCTTCTTGTTCTTCTTGTTTTTCTTGTTTTTCTTCTGCGTTGTTGTGAAATAGTTCTTTATGACAGTCTAATAGAATTTCATCGTGAAACGATTCCGAACATTTATCGCAATGATACATGTTGAGATGTTTACTCTTCGAAGTTTCGCAGAGAAATGAAATGGGCTCTCACATTCCTCCTTTTATAACGGTCCCCCTACCACTATTTCATCTTCTTCTTCTTCACTATCCAAGAAAATCAAACGTTTTCAACAAAATATTAACCTTCTACAAAATTGATTGTCCGTTCAAATTTTTTAATACCAGTTTGAATTTTCAATATTTTCCTTGTCTAACTATTATTTCTTTATATAACATTATTCACACTTTCTACTTCGAGCGTTTTGCTACTATCATCTCTTTATTCCATTTTAACAATCTGCATAAATACAAGTTCATTTGTCGCGCCGACTCACTATAAATCCAGCTTTCGTACAGTACACATCGCTACGAGTAAATTACAACATGTATTTCAATATGAATTTTCCTTATACAAATACTATTTCAATAACTTTACAGCAAAACAAAATTCTAACTTCATAAACTTGATAGGAAGATATGCGAACTTTTAATTCAGCCCCGGTTAATTTATGCGCAATTTTAGTTCAACTCCCAATTGTTGAATTTCAGTTTTGAACCAACTTTTAATTTATGCGCAATTTTAGTTCAACCGAGCGCCATCTCCACTCCCCCCATTGATTAATTCACCATCTGACATCTACAGTCACGCATATATTTCGACGCGTCATGTTTCATTCTTCATTCTCGTTCTATCCGCGGAACTTAACACTTCTATCTACCTTCTCTCTCTCTCTCTTGTTATGGCTGCGCAATGTTTCAACTGACTTTTATTTTCGTTCAACTATTAGAGTTTTTATTAACACCTTCGAATTACAATTTTGAACTAACTTTTAATTTATGCGAGGTTTTACTTCAACCCCGGTTAATTTATGCGCGAATTTAGTTCAACTCCCAATCGTTGAATTTCAGCTTTGAACCAACTTTTAATTTATGCGCAAATTTAGTTCAACACCCCGATTGTTGAATTTCAGTTTTACACTAACTTCTAGTTTCGTTCAACTATTAGAGTTTTTATTAACACCGTCGAATTTCAATTTTGAACTAACTTCTATTTTATGCGCACTCTTCGCTCAACCGACCGCCGACGCTCTCGCCATCTCCACCCCGACATCTATTGTCCCCACTTCTGGCCCACCGGAAGCCACGTGCCGTGGCATGTGGCTTCCGGTGACGTCACTTCCGGGCCAGGAGTGGCTTTTCTACACTACTGGTAGGCCTACCTTAGTGTAATTGGTCACTTACTGATTACATGACAAAATAAGTTTAAATGATTACTATAGGCCTCGACCGACGGTTATACAGTTCAAGCGTCATGTCAAGTTGTTACATAATACTGGTCAAAATGTATCAGGCCCTTTCAATTATTTATAGGTATATAAGCCTACCTATATCTATTATTTTCTTTCTTAAAGTTAATTGTATTATTTAGTCATCTCTACCTTTATTTCTCTCTAAAAAAAAAAATAACTATGGAATATTGACCAATTTTGTGTTTTAGTGTACATGTTTCATAGGAGTTTGTGGCCATACATTATCCTTTTTTATTATAACTTTTGTAATATTTTTAGTATTTTGGAAATATTGAAACCATATAAAGTCATTTTTTAAAACATAAATACGTCATCACTTAATTGGAAAAAGACTTTTTCATTTCTAATTTGAATTGTAATGTCGTATGTTTATACAATATTTATGTTTTAGTAATTTTATAATTATTTATAAATCATTTTATAATTTTAATTGATCGCAATTGAGTATTTTCTTGTGTTACATAATTTGTAAAGCATGATAATATCAGTGGAAACAATTTTAGCAAGGTCAGTTTTAAATGTTGTATTTTTTTACATTAACTGAATGGTTGGCAACACTGTTGCGCCGATTAACCGCTCGTATAGAATGGCCGGCGGACGGCAGATTTCGCATGAGCAGATCCGCCGCTGACAATCGGTCCGTATAGAATGGGCCTAACTTAAACCTCGTTTACTCCAATATATAAATGTCAAACAGCTGATTGTTTAGTTGTAAATAGTTCAAATACAAGATAAACAAATAACAACGTAACAACGTACATAGGTTAAAATGTATTAATTTTTATCCAAACTGTAAATTTATTAAAGGTGGTATGATGAAAAGTACTGTTCGTAACTCGTCCGAAAGTGGTATATCGGTGCAAGATCGAGTTTCAAGTACGAGGCGAAGCCGAGTACTTGAATTCTTTAGAATTAATTAGAAGGTAATTCGATAACGACCACTTTCCGAACTAGTGACGAAATATACTATAACAGTTAGTGTTCTTCTCAGTTAACATAATTAAATGCATTAATAAACTTCAAAGGGTAAAAAAAATTGTAAAGATTTTTATGCAGTTTTCTATACTATATTAAATAAACTTTAGTTTTATGAGTTTTAATTTTTCTCAAAATCCGATTAACTTCAGTTTTTTCATCTTAAAAGAAAACTTTGGATAGCGTCCATTACTAATTTTGTTTTATTGCCTTTTAATATTGCAACGAACTTTTGAGTAAAGTCAATTTAACTCTTCAGTTTAAAATTAGATTATGAAAGCAGTTACCTTCTCAAGTTGCTTTATGAAAGTTTCATGTTGTTTTAGATTGATACTTGGCCCAAAGAAATGGTTGTAAGAAAAGTCCCTTAATCGTGTAATTTTAAAAACTCTACCTTGAAGTACACGATGACGTTTTGCCTTTACATATTAATTTACAACCCATAAATTGTATAGCAAAATTATTGATTGACATACACTGTGAAGATGGCTGGAATGTATCTTCTTCTTTGAGTTTTCTGTTTCTTAAATCTTTTTGTTGTTGTTGGAACAGTTATATTTTACTTCATGGGGGGAGGTTATTGAAACAAGATAAAATTTGAAAAAAAAATAAACAAATAATTGTAGCATTTAAAACCTAATGGCGTTCCTTTGCCATGTTGGGGAGTTCATCTATATAGACTTTAAAAATGCTAATTTGAATGTGTGTATTTAGTTTTTATTCTTAAAAGTTCAAACAAAACAAAAAACTTTTTCTACCACCTTAAGCTGTTAAACTTTCGAATGAATATTCAGCTTCTTAGAGTTATAAGTTTTATAACATTATGTTACAATGTGGGATGATTGAGTTATGATTAAAACTTTTTATTTTAGTTCAAGTAAATATTTTTGTTATAAAATATAATGTTATAGATTTTTGTTCTAGGTAAAATTTTGTTCTTTTTGCACAATATGCCAACATAAAAAGAAAAAAATTACAAATACCTTGCGGTTTGTCCCCACTCAACAGTATTGGTTGTCCGTTCCAGCTCTTGAGGTTGCCGTTGTCATCAAAGTTGAGCTCCAGGTACCCGAGGTACTTGGTGCCGTAGTAGGCCTGCACCACTGGCACGTCCTTGCCACTGTCCTGGGTCACCACCGTCGGGTACGGACCCTTGGGCACATCCACGGGGTCGGGAGGGGTTCCTGGGACAGATAAACTGTTGGAAAGTCATTCTGCTGAAAACATCAAACGGTAAATGTTCGTGAAAAATCCGAATGGATAAAAGTTCTTGGTGGTTTTTTAATAAACTAAAGCATATTTTAAAGAAAAAATATAAATTACTTTAATTTCAGTTAAATTCAATTATATTTTAAATCTTTGATCATAGAAAGTCCTGTTATAAATGTACTATTTTAAAACTTTATTGGTCGTAGGTAAAACATGCTTCATTTTATATAAAATAACGGCTATTCCGTAACTGAGGCCAAAAGTTAAGTAATTATTCATCGAGGACAATTAAACAACATGACAAAGATATTAAAAGAGAGTGTAACGTGATAGACTTCAGAATTAACAGTGATAAAGATAAACAACTATTCACCATGAGTATCGGACATTCTTCATAATATTTAAATAATAGTAGACATTGTCGGCAACTTAAGTAATAATCGTGGTAAATTTATACAATTTCAATAAAATATTTCTTAAAAAAGCTGAAATTTCCAAAAAGCAAAATTAGACTAGTAAAATAGATAAGCCATTATGTGCTATTTGTCATTCATTAAGGTAATCAACAATATAAAGTTTCAAATTATTTAATTATTGGCTTCCAAAGATAAAACGCTTTCACAAAAATACTTCGTAGTGAATAGAGTAGAGGTAATGTTTAATACTAGAGTGGTAAGGTTTTTAGCAAAACCTAAACAGTTAGGTTTTGTCTGGGGGACTTCTTTTTTAAAAAAAATTACAAATACCTAGTTGTGTAAAATTAGAACGTATAGTTAATTACGACTGCAAAAAAATTGGTTGAACATGAAGCTGAGAGTTTCTTAAGTCAGTTGATAAAATTGTTGCACCATTGTGATGGATGTTCTCCGCACATCGCTCTCAAAGTTTCAGTTTTTGGTTGCAGAAGTTCGACTTCATCCAGCGTTTCTTTAAGGGACAGAAGTGGCGGATTTTTCTACCTTTATTTCGATTTGGAGTGTTTAATGGAGAAGGGATTTCCGATTGAAGAATACTGAATATATTTTACACAGGTGGCCGGTTCAAGTTTGGCACATGTGGAAGGGTACTCTTTTTTGGAAGCTGTATTGTAGACGTATGTTACATTCATGATTATAATATCGTTCCATAATATGCAGAGCCATTCGCATTTAAAACCATGTAAAAATCACGGCACCGGTAAGGCATTGTCAATCTTACTACTCGCAACTATTGTCATAGAACGGAAAGAGATGGATACTGTCGAGATTGTCATAGTACTGTATTTATAAATACTAGAGATCGCCTCTTGGTAGAAATTCAATCAAAATTTCAGTTGATTTGTACCCAATTAGTTAAACAATATATTTTATAACTGAAACATCTGTTCTCCCCAAGTTGCTAGCATTTGTTTTTACAACAGCAATCTAATGATTCAATATTCCATAAGATTAACATTGAAACATTAAAAGCCTGTAGGGCCTACCCCTTAGGCCAGTGAAAATTTAAATGCGATTCTGCTCATGTGCATGACAATACCTTCCTAACGGTACGCACGGTTTTCTCATACGATTTTTATAAGCTGAGAAAAAAGGGGAAAAGAAACATTGTTGCCTATTAATATATAGATTTATATCATGATATATAAGAACAAGGTATATTTTATATTAATATTTATTTAATGTTTCAATTGGATTTGCAAATGATTTGCGTTTTACTAGTTGATCAAAACAATTCGTATTAAAGCTATAAGTATTCAACACTTTGTGTATCACTAAGTCTCTCATTGGATAGAATTGATACTACTTCGACAGATTAAAGGTACAATTAGGAATTCAATTGAAGTGTTCCAGACTTTGTATCTACCAAAGCTCTTCTAGTAATGTTGCTAAGAGCTTTAAGAAGAATAAGTACATAATTATTGCTAAGTACTTAATTAAAGGCTTACATTTAGAACTTACTTGAAAAATAATCGATAGATTTATTTTTGCAATTAGCTGATAAATAACTACAGTTATAGGAAATAAAATCAAAACCCATTTAGGACACCTATAAAAATAAAACAGAGTCTAATAAGTGTTATAAATCCTGCAAATATACTAATTTACAAGGTATAAAAGACGTGTTCTAAATATGTATTCTAATTAAATTAAGAGATATTTAAAATCATATAAAAAACCTAAAACTAAATTTCCATTACGAGAGTGTATAAATCGTTATAAAATTCTAGTTAATAATTTACGTTGTGATTTTCCCAATACGATGTAGTGCCAAACAAACTTAATAATTAGTTTTAATGGTTTTATATTTTGGCGTTGAAATTTAAACTACTAATTTAATTTTGCAATCCACTTTATTGTCTATTATGACACTCAATATCAACAACGGGTAATTTATTAATTTTGTTATTACTATAAAGAACTTTAATAAAGTTATAAAAACAAACCCCGTTTCCGCATCTCTTGTTTTGAGCACTAGTAAAAATCGCTTAATACCTCAGGCGAAACCTTACCAATCTATGGGTGTGCTGTATTTATAAATACTAGAAATTGCCTCATGGTAGAAATTCAGCCAAAATGTCAGTTAATTTTGACCCAATTAGTTAAAAAAATATGTTTTATCATTCGGCACGAAACCAGCCTGATTTTTGTTCTCTCAAAAGTACCAAAACCGATTCTTTTTTGTTCTAAGGCTGAAAAATCAGCGATTTTCTAAATATATTACTATTCATTCATTAATGTTGAGGAGCAGAATTTTGAAATGCAAACATTATAAAGAGCATTGTTTGTAAATAACAGAAATGTAAAAACTGCATATTTCTTACTTTGTAAATATAACCTCGAAAATACAACTTTATAGTTAATATTTTTAATGACCAAAAGTCAAAATTTGCATTATGGTAAAAAACTTTGTTCATCGGAGCAAAAGTGTCTTTTTGATGCATGATTGTTTTTAAAAACTCGGCAGTGTCTCGTTTTTAAAACACGATTGCGCACTAAAAAGACCCACTTTTGCTCCTGGTGGTGAAAACTACTATTATAACTGAAACATCTGTTCTTCCGATTTGCTAGCATTTGTTTTTACAACATCTGTCTAATGATTCAATCTTCTATAAGATTAACATTGAAACTTTAAATGCCTGTAGGGCCTGGCCCCCTGGGCCAATAAAAATTTAAATGCGATTCTGCTCATCTCCATGAATGTTTTTAACTTACAAATAATAATATTTAATGTTAGAAAACTAATGATAAAACTAAACTGAGCAGTTGAGTATAACGAATCTTAAAGCCATATTTTCTTAAATTAACGGCTTAAACTTTTATCTTCTAAAGTATGGAAATGCGTCTTTGTTCCCTAAAATATTTTATAACTTGTATTAACAAGTTTTGTCCAAGACAACGAAGCGAGGGTAATGGCCTTGCTCTTGTCAGCCTTCCTGTCTAAAAACTTGGGCTGCTCCTGTTTACTGCCGGGCTCATCTCGCTACTTAACATGCTTTCAACTTTACTGCCCCATTCTTGTTTTAAGCCGTATATTACCACTCTCATAAGAGTCTCTTGTCTTCGCACGAGAATCATAGTAGATTTTTACTCTAGAGAAAGGTGTATCATCACTCACTCAAATTTTTACTACCCTTTGCGAAGGAAATAGTTCAATTTGGATGACGAATAAAATCAAAACAATGCTGCAAAATAACTAGAGATCGCCCACTGGTCGAATTTCAACCAAGCAATGAGCTGGTCTTGACCCTTTTTGTTAAAAAAATATTTTGTAAGGACTAAAACTTCTTTTCTTAGCATATTGCTACCTTTTTGTATTGCAAGACCTTTTAAAATATAATGATTGGTGTAATTAATGATAATTCTTCCATAAGATAATCCTAGAAACCATAGATAACATACATAAGAAACAATGTAAGGCGTAGCCCTGATTTCCTATGTAAATTATAATTTATCCTCATTCAAATCTTAGCTCGTCTACATGAAACCACTATTCCACCAGTATGCACGGATTCCTCCTATGCTTCTATCCTACGCTGAGAAAAAAGAAGAAAGGTTCAATGCTTGCCTGTTAATGAGAGGGATCACCCCTGGTTGAAGTTCTACAAAATTACCAGTTGATATGTACCTAATTAGTTAAAAAATATTTTATAGCTGAGAGTTTTTCTTAATTTTCTAACGTTTCTTATTACAGCGGCTGTCAAATGGTTCAATCGATTACCCTTCTTTAATAAGATTAACATCGAAACTCTGAAAGAATAAGGCGTGGCACTGGGGATCGGTGTGAATTATAATGGAACTCTCTTCATATACAGGACCACCTTTCTAACAGTATAAGCGGAATTCTCCTTCAATGCACACAAGCTAAGAAAATAGGAGGCAACTAATCATGCTTGCCTCTTTAATCGTGCTTTATCTATTTTACGTAGATAATAATAATCAAAATATCATAGCTAAATCAATATTTATCGATATATATCCCTATAATCCAGCTACTTGGAGGCTATGAATTGTGGATGGTTATAAGCGATGGCTTGTGGATGCGATATTCCCTAGTGGGGTTAACGTCCGCACTGGTGAATACTAGTTCATCCATAGAGACCGTTATCATAATAAGACAAATTCGTATATATGAGGTCGAAATCGTGGTTTTGATCCAACGTTAAACTGTAGGTCCTTAGATGCCATTTGCTGTTGGGTTATTAATTAACAGTCCTTTTTAAGGAGAATGTCGGCCTTAGTCAGTAACAAGACTACAAGATCGCACACAATAATTCTACACTCATCTCTCATGCATATTCGGTTAAAATACCCACTATGTTAGGTCCCTGTCTCAAAATTGTGATATAGTTTCAATTTCCTTGTGGTTTTACTGGCTTATACAATTATAAAAAAAGTAAAATTGAATGTGAATATCGTTTGAAAAATTTCTAACGATATACAGTTCTCCTTTTCTATCATGAAGTCATTTCAAAAGGATTTTCCAAATGAATTAAAATTCAAAACCCACAATCATTACAATTCCTTGCCAGAGACATCATTCATTAGATCGTTTAAACTCGCAAACTATGCTAAAATTGGTTAGTAATGAACTAACGTAAGGTTAGTTTTATAAGTGTAAAGGACGCGATACCTGAGTAGAGGAATGTGTGTGAGTGTCCCCCTACCACCACGTCGAGTTCCTGCACCTCCTTGGCTATCTGCTGGTCCTTGATGTACCCTGAGTGTCCGACAGCAATCAGGATGTTGATCCCTTCCGCCTGCAGTCTCTGGGCCTCCGCGCGGATGCTGGGAATCTCGTCCAGAATCTTCACTTTTCCCGTGTCGGCCAAGTACTATCGACAAATAGTAGAACGGTCAGGACCAAACATTGTAAAATCTGTCCATATTCTAAAATTAATGTGGAATGGGTAAAGAGTCTTTTTTTGCGGCCAACAACTTTCATTAACTCAACATTATAGTCTATATGTTTTGTGGTAGGAGGGGGTAAAGTTTTGGAATAGTACATATATTTCTGTCTTTTACTAATGAATTAAAAATTTTCTTTTATTGCCGATTTTTTATATATATACACAATAGAATATTGTGAAATTTTCCTTGAAAGGTTTTTGTCGTTTAATGTGCAGTATGTTCTGAAATGTTCTCGAATATTTTTGTTAGCACTGAAGTGCGATATCTATATATGAATGATGCGTGAAGCTTTTTTTCTTTTGTAAAAACTAGTCCTCCTTCTTGTGGATGAAATTCAATGTTTGAGATGTGAAAAGATTTGTCTCATTTTGTAGTTTTGTAATAAGGTTTTCGATTTTGACATTTGTACCATGAAAGGCACCGGAATCCCTTAAAATTCATCCTTTGTCCATAAGATTAACATGGGGAACAATTTACATTGAATTGTTGAATTAATGAACTGTCGTTGTTGATTGACAAACACGTGTTAAAAGCTAATAGAAGCAATTAAACTACTGGTACTGAATTATCAACACAATTCTATACTTTAATACGAGGAGTGTCTATTGTGTGGAACAAATAGTGTGTTACCTTTTCTCAAAATAGCGCATTTAGATTTTGCTTGAACTTTGTATTTATGTGTATTTGGCACAAAATTAGTTTAGTAGCTTAACCCCAAAAGATTCCTTTTTCTGTAAAAAAAAAGTTTGAACATTCAAATTTTTGAAGTGGGTCTTATGGGTTATCAGATTGGCATTGAAACACTAACAAAAGTTAATGAAAATTAAAATATAACAAAAAATTTTTGCGCATGGATTTTCGAACTGCTGTGAAGTAGCAAAAGGGATGGTTGTTGGTGTAAATTTAATAACCTGTTTACTGTGATACTATAACAAATTTAGTGCAGAATGCTACACATATTAAAACGCCTGCTTCAAAGAGACAACATTTAAAAGTTTTTATTCCAGTATAGATCACAAGCTTATTGCGAAAAATTGTTTGTATAGAGAGAAATTATAAACGAAATATAAAAGCTACATCAAACCAAAATTGATCACAAACAAACAAAGATGTAGATTTTCCAAATAATGTGATTTATTTATTTAAATTCTGTTTTGTTTTGCAAAGTTAAGATTGAGAAGATTAAGTTTGTTAAATAGAAAAAGTGTGAGCTCATTCACTTTGTCTAACTCGTACAGTATTACAAAAAAAGCCGTAATGAGCGCTGCTTAACGTTGTGTAGGAGGGGAGTTGTAGGGAAATATTGATTTTTCTTCTGTTGTCATTTATATTTTATTTGTAATGAACTATGTAGACCCTAAATCTGAGAATTTATTGTAAATATTATAGAAGTTTTTAAACAGATGCCCTACGACTATTTGGCATTAGAACCATCAAGTAATCCATTGAATTTGGGCCTAAAAGAACAGCCACTAAATCTCAAGACTATCACATTTGTAAGTTGGAAAATAATTGATGAATATCGATGGATGAAATACCAATAATCTAATTTTCACAACAATTTAATTTTCATTCAAAGTAGCTCAGTAAATTACCATGGAGCATTTTTTTTCCACCAGATACTTTTGATTAATTCAGCGCATTGCGCTGCACTGGCCCCATAGTTGAAATATTAAAAAAATACTTTTAATAAAATATGCAGTAAAATTTACTAGCTTGTATTTTTTCAAAACTATTTCAAATGTCCTCGAATATACTTTAACATTCAGTATAATTTTAAAAATAATAGAAAGACTGTGAAATGGTTGAAGGCTATTTGCTACTGTCCGTAACTTTCTCATACATCCCTTGATGTTCATAATTATGTTATTGAAAGATAATTATGTAATTTTTACTGCAATACATTAATGTATGTATGTACATTAATAATGTAATACATTTAATGTATTTAAGTAAGACACTGAAGTATCGTTTGAAGGATGGCTTGCTATCCAACAGAATGTTTTTTAACATTCTGTAATATCCTTATTTGAGCCAAAAAAAGGTCTTTGTATTCTTCTCATGCCAGTATACATGTAGGCCTAACCTATGAGTGGTTTAACTGTCATTATTATACTTGTTATTATAGTTTATATTTATGGTTGTAACAAAACTATGGTTACATATATTTATTGTTTTGTCATTGCACACAAGTGACGACGGACTAAACTGTTATACAATGACGGTATGTGAACAAAATAATAATTAACAACTAGTCTCCATATAAGTTCTTAATGTATGGTTAAATTTCCATACAGTATAGTTTTTATATTTCTTTCGAATATTTAGTATTTAAATGTAAATGCATTAGACTGTTTAATACCATTTTTAGTTAAATTTCAATGAATAAATTCACACATATAATCCGTTTTGTGTAAATCGAGGCAGCATGTACAACAATACACCATGACGTTTATTTTTCTTAAAAACATAATTTTAAGAGATATATAACCTTAGCAAGCATACTATCAACTGTAACTAACTCGCTTAGAAATGACTAACGCGTGCACAGGTGTTCTTTGATTGTAGTAGTACGTAACTCACAAACAATGATGATGTTGGTGTGGAAGCGTTTGTTTGACATACGCAATATGTCAGTTGCACGATAAATAATGTTTACTGTTGTTCTTCTCTTTAATTAAACTGCTTTAAATTCAAGATTTATTTTTATTTTATAGTTGTCTGAGTGCTCTCCGTACAATGAGGTAGCCTCTGAAAATATGTAGTTTATCTCCAACTGTAAGTTGAGGTAATTTCTTTATTTACGTGTATTACAATAAACACCAATATTGATAATTACAAGTAATATTGTAAAGACTTTCACTGTTAACTCACCATCACCAACAATGAACTTTGAACAAAGGACTTTCACTGTATGCTAAACTGCTTAGTTAGATCTTAAATGTAGATATATATTAAAGTACAAGTTCTAGACTTCTAGACCAGTGAGGGTACGTCATTCGAGAAAATGAGAAGATTGTATTTAACCTTTAAGATACAAGTGACAACCCTTAGGAAAAACCTTTAGAACAAAACTTTTGGACACACCTTTAGGTTAAACCTTTAGGACAAACCTTTAGAACAAACCTTTGGGTTAAACCTTTAGAACAAACCTTTCGGTTAAACCTTTAGGACAAACCTTTAGGTTAAACCATTTAGACAATTCTTTAGGACATGCTTCGCTTGTGTCCTAGCTGTCATCTCACTTGTTTTTAAAAGACTTTAAAATACAATCGTTACATAGTATAAACTTTCGTTTTGATATTTTGTCTTGACTAATAAATCAAAAGCAGTTTTAGCCATCAACAACACTGGCCGCAGCCAATAATACATCGGCCCACGTCCCTCCGTGACTCGTTTTAGCGACAGACCGTTGCTGAACGTGTTGTGTTTTATATGAACCATATTTACTCTCAGAATGCCCTTTACACGCTCAACATTGTTCGTTAAAGCAGATTTGATCAAGTGCAAAATTCTTCTGCTTTTTAATTGAAGTTAGACTAAGTATGTTTGCAAATACTAAAATATTTCTAATTGAAATGATTAAATTTAAATTAAGGCTGCACAGGTCATGAAATGTTAAATTCAAGATGAAATAATGTCGTTTAAAGTTTTTGTTTTTATTAAAATGATGCTGAAAAAAAAAACAGTGGTTATAAATTGATATTTGACATTACTTTAAGAAACCTAGGTATTTAGGTTATGTAGATACCTGAACAAAAAATGAGCTCAGTAATGAAACTGAATAGAATCCAACACGTAGGGACTTGTACAGTTTCTATTTTATTTTTTTTTACCCCAAGTATTATAGTAAAATAATACGTTTATGTTAGGACTACTTATCCTAACTGCCACGGTAATCGCTCCTTTCTACCACTCAAATAAGCAAAAAGTTATTCTAAAAAAAAAAAAATATATATATAATAAAAAATAAAAAAACTGTTGATTAAATTACCTTGATTCTTTGCAATCTTTCTTAATAATCAATTCGTATTGGTGTTATCTGTATTTGGGGGGTAACCTTTTCACTTTTTAATAAGGACGTTCCTACTTATTTATTTCTGTATACATTCGTAAATTTGTATCGAGAATGGGAGTTTTAGGATACAGTTATTGCCAGTAATAAGCTGTTAGTTATAATTTTCATGATTCAGTATTCAAAATCATTTAGAATAAAACTCTCATGGCTATTATAAGAGACCCTTCTTAGTTTTCAATTGATGTTCAGACTCAGGTTACAGAAAGTTTCAGACATTGTTAACTACTAGGACCAAGCTCACCAAGGTATCGGGGGTGAGGTATCCTATAACGCCGATCATGACACCGTTCACGTTGAGCACGATGGAGGGGGTCAGGTTATTCTCCTTCAGGCTGGGCTCCAGCGTCAGGTCCAGGTTGCTGCAGATGTTGGGCACCGTGACGTTGGCGATGTACTGAGCCAGGTCGGACACGCCGTCGTCGAACTCATGGTTGCCCAGCGACTGTCATACAAATGTTGAAAATATTCTTTGAGTATGAAAATACTTCAAAACCTTTATTGAAAAGGCGACCTAACTCAATATGTAGTTTAAAGCCACGTATGAGCAATGGTATGAGTGAGAGATGATTGTAAGATGATTGTGGCGCGATCTTGTAGTCTTGTTACTGTCTAAGCCCGACATTCTCCTTAGATAGGACTCATAGCCCAACAGCCAATGGCATCTAGGGACCTACAGTTTAACGTGGGATCCGAAACACAATTTTGATCTCATATGTACGAATTGGTATAATTATGAGGATGGCCTTTATGGATGAACTAGTATTTACTAGTGCGGACGTTAATCCACACCAGGGAATATTGCAAAAACAAGCCATAGCTTATAACAGTCCACAATTCGTGACCGTAGCTAAAGGTGAGTGATACGCTAGAGTAAAATGTTTAAAAGTAACCTTATATTTTATCATAAAACTCTTTACTACTATTTCAACTAAATATTTATTGTAAACACAAAATTACTTATGTAAGATAACAAAAATACTTATTTGTGGTATTTTTCAAATGACGCCATTGGTTAAATGTTATGGTGAAACAAATAGTGCCGTTCTACATTGTATTACATATAGACCAACAATTGGACTCTTCATTAACCTGAATTATATATAATACTTACAACATTTCAGGCAACAAAACACATTATTCAAATGGATTCTGGTGACCCACAGTGGTAATGGCAATGTTAAATTCAACTGCATGATAGATAAATTCCAATTAGACTGACTATAAATTTAACAGTATTCAAAATTAAATTATACAGTGAATTTGGTCAACTTGATAAGGGTTTAAAATAACGGGATGTGAAATGGTAAGCTTTTTGATTTTTACGCCTCAAAATCTGAAACTGCATATTTTTATATGGGGTTTGAAGTACAATACTACAAAAAGGGAGTTTATATCCTTGATTTTTGTTTAGACAGTTCCATAATTAGTTGAAGATAGTTTCGCTTTAAAAATAAGTGAAACAAAAGTAGAGGACCAAAATTAATTTAAAATTTATGGTTATACTTCTTGTTTTGGATTGCAGCTATTAACTCGATCTTAAACAATAACTTCAAAAAAGAAAAACAAATCAAATAAAAGAAGAAAAAAACTTAATTGAGATTAATGATAATATTTATGTATGTTCCATTCATGTCTGGCATGAATTACTTAGTCTACATAAATGTTTACTTTGAAATGGGTTTATTGTGATTTTTATGTCTCAATTGGTAAGAAAATATATGTATTTAAGAGGCCACAGAGGAAATAAGATATAAAAAGGATATAGGCTGTGATAAAACACTTGTATATCATTATTAGCTTCTGAGCTGGAGGTTAAGTGGGCATGATTACTTTTAATGACATTTACAAGTGTTAAGTTATCAACTGATATAATGTTGCAGCTTCTCAGAGAGTGATAATTGTTACAAGAGTGTACATTTTAATAGGTAAGATTAACGAGCAGTTCTCATCATCAGGATTATGTTTTACTTTTTTAATAAATAAATATAAATTTTTAACGTAACTCTTAGTAATAATCTTCTGTTCAAAACTTGAATATGTAATGATTACATTGAACGTTCCCTTCCACTTTGAAAACGTTAACCATATATTATTATTTAAAATAAACATCAGTTTTGTAATCTACATACATTGTGTCTGGAAGAGACAATGTGACTTGGCCATTTAACTTAAATTGCAATATATTTGTTTTACAAGTTTAATTTTACGTTCTATAGTTGACATATGATAATTATAAACCTATTTAAGGTTTTTCTTACATAATTATAAACATATTTTAAATATGTTTAATGGTTTCCTGTAGGATTAAAAAGAAATTAACTTATGTAAAACACTATTTAATATTTTAATATGTAAGGTACAATGTGTAGGTCTATGTTGCCTCGTGGCCTAGCAATTATGAGTTCCATTTATTTGACTATCGATTTAAATTATTTTTTTAGCTTTATATTTTAATTAATAAAAACAATGAGTATCAATAAAAGTTTAGTTTCCAAGTTGTTAAATAAAATAAAATGTGATGAAAAATAAGTTAAAACAGAATGTCAATCAAATAAATTGATATCTTAGCTGTGTAAGCTTACTGAGGTTCAGGTAATTGACTCCTACAATTGTTAAAGTTGTATTTAGAGAACAGAAAGTTCAATTTGGATCGGTGGACAAACTTTGTTACGCAAAGTTATGCTTAAAGTTATAATGATAATACTCCTCGTGGAAACTGTGCAAGAGAAAACTTCATAACAACCGTCTTTATGGTAAACTATTTACATAACTTCCAGTTGTGTTTTAGATTTAAACCGTTATAACATTAGTTGTTAATAACTATTGCTATGAATAAAATTTAAAAAAAGTACAAAAGTGTCCTTCCTCACTATCCTAAAATAAAAAAATAATTAGTTAGTCAAATAACCATAATAAATCTCAACTATAATCCACAATTTTACATCAATACAATTTTTATCTCAAGTACAATTTTAAATCTTTAGTACAATAAACGATTATTTTTGAAATTATATTATTCATTTCTATGAATTGAGATAAGATTAACTCATTTAAAAATTTTGGCGAAGAACTACTTTTAAATTCAGAGGTTTAATGAAAATATTATATTTGAATCTAAAATTGAATTGATATTTCAATAACATCTCAACCAATAAAACTTATCCTATATTGTAATACTTAATGGTTGATGTAGCTTAACATCTTTAAACTGTTATTAGGCTAGGTCAATAATTTTCTAGTGTAGTAAAATTAGTCGGGAAAAATGAAATAATTTTTGGAAAGCTAATTTCTTTTGAAATGTGTTCTATGGCATCCCCTGACCTTCCTCCGAAAAGTCCCCTGCAATCCCATGTGGGGATCATTCCCAAAAATGAGGGGTTGGCCTATAAGGAGTTAAAATATATTTTGATGTTAAGCATACTAAATTTGAATAAGTTCCAGAAGGTTTATATATATCAAATTAAAGGTCTTAAAATGTAGAGCACAATGTCGTAAACCCGACCTAAATATAACGGTCGAGAGAAAAATGGCAGACGTTCAAAATTTAGAATAAAATAATACTATCAAAACTTTGAAATGCAATAACTTCCGACATATTTGACCTTTTGAGGTCTGGTTTTCGGCTATGTACTCTCCTTATTAAGACCTTTCAAATTATCTATAGCATGGCTATGGACTAAGAAAAATTTTTCAAAACTCCCTCTTTGGGACGTCCATGTAGAGGGTGGTTCAAGGGTAATATGATGGGCATATGTCAAACTATTCGTACTTGCCAAGGTAATTGTACAAGCAAACGTTTGCCGCAAACCGGACCTCAAAAGGTCAAGTATTTCTAATATTATTACATTTTTAAGCGTTTTGATTAAAATTTGATTTTTATTCTAAGTTTGACAGGCTGCCATTTTCGACTCAGGCAACCTTTTGAGATGGGGTTTGAGGCATTGAATTCTACTACTTTAGAGCTTTAATTTGATATACATAAACCTATTGGTCGACGAAAGCCTTATTTCTGACTCCACGTGGGCCATCCCATCATTTTTAGGCATGTTGCCCACTGGGGATTTCAGGGGACTTTTCTGAGGGAGGTCAGGGGATGACATAGAACACATTTCAGCAAAAATTGGCTGTCCAAAATTTTTTTTTATTTTCCAGCCATATTTTGGCTTAATTTACTACACTATTCATAAATTATTGACAAGCAAATTTATAACAAAAAAAAAATTAAGTTTGTTTTATATTTAAATGCATTTAAAAGAGTAACATGGTAAAAAACACTTTTCTTAATACTCGTACAAAAAACTTACCATTACATCCAAACCGAGCATGCTCACAAACTTGGAAACGATCGGCCACTTGAAGAAAGTATAATACGGAGTCCCTTGGAAGGTGTCTCCTGCGTTGAGGAATATAGTCGATCTGTTTTTCGATTGTGCAATTTGTTTTTGTTTTTCCACCTCTGTCTTGAGCCGGGCGAATCCTCCATAGCAGTCGGTTTCCGAGTCGTTCGCGCACATCCCCAAATATCTATCAGCCTGTTGGAAACGAGCGTGCATGTCGTTCGTGTGGAGGAGAAGGATGTTGAAGTCAGCGATGGAAACAGTCACTAAAGCTAACAAGGAGACGGAGATTGAAGAAAAGTACATGTTGTGGATGTTGAAGGGACTGGTAAAGGAGATGGAGACGCGTTCACGACGCAACCGCACGGCCGCTCGTGAACTAATGATAAGTTATCAGTACAATGCACATGAGCCAGGTGTTGTGTAAACAGGTGGGCTCCCCTCCACTCGACACTGTCACTGCCTAAAGAATTGCTGTATAAAGCCATGTCTAAGCTTCGTGCTAACTGTGAATGGGCACGAATTTTAAAGTAGTGGTGAAGTCACTGTGTAAAATGATTTAACTATGTTGTTAGAGTATTTACATTCTAAATGGCATGCACAAAAATTGTTGAAAATTATGTTAAAAGGCGTAGTGGGTTTTAAAAAGTTTTCTCCATTTATTCTCAGCTTTTGTGCATCGCAGGAGAAATCCGTGCACACCATTAGAAGTGCAGTGTCATGTAGATGACCAGAATCCTATTGTTCACATCAGCTTCCAGGGCTACATCCTTGACTTTAACTGTTTCAATGTTAACCCTATGGAAGAAGGGTGATTGATTTTTTCTTTAGACAGCTGCTTTTAAAACAAGTCCTAGCTATTCAGGGAGAATACATGTTTCAGTTTATATCTAATTTAAACTAATTGGATCAATATCAACTGATATTTTGGTCGAATCCCAAACAGAGGTCGATCTCTCGTAGTGGAAAAATACAAGAAGTAAACATATCGAAATAACCAACCATATTTAAATGTGTTTTTTGACTCTTGGAGTGTTTTAAAAATCAGACCTATCGACTGTACTAAGAAATATACTGTTCAAGGTACTGTAAAAAACAGACAGTGTAAATGAATACTTCCAAAAATAAGCTTGAGAGGGAATATACTATATAATGTTTTGTTGTTTGCTGATTATTCTAAAAAGCAGATACTTCATCGAACTAAAATAAAAAATACCATTAGTAATAATTTACAAAAATACTCATCAGTGAAGTCTATAAGTTTTTCCTATTTTATCTGGAATAATTAAATACTGGAATAATTATTCGATGTGACCAAAAAGCATATAGTCAACCGGAACAAAATTTGGCACAAATTCCCCCTTAGCCAAGAATAAATGCCCAAAGAAGAGGTTTAACGTTAAAGCTTAAATGAAACGTTGGGACGATAGTTAGTTATTTTTACAGTTAATTAATAATAACATGCCTGAGAAAAGGGTTATTTTGATAGAATAAAACATTTATAATTTCATACTCTTATTGTAAGTTTAAAAGTAGTCTGGTTTCGGGCGGTTTTTGTGATTTGAAGGGGATTGACTAAGGATCTCCGCTTAACTAAATACAAATCGGAGTTATCCAGTGATTACAATTTAATTTACTATCACTAATCCCATAGCAATATCCTAATATATTTCCTTTAATATCAAATTAAGGTTTTTTTTTAGGAATTGTCCGAGGATTTCTGCTAAACTAAATAAGAGGTCGGAGTTTCCCATTGATTAAAATCAAGTTTGGTACTATTACCAATCCCTTATACTGAATAAATAATAATTTTTTTATCGGAAATAAATATTTCCTTTCAAACCAAATTATCTGTTTTTGAAAATTATCTGTAAAAACATTTTAAGAATACTTGCCTTCTTTCTTTCAAATTGTTTAAATATATTTGACAGTTAAGGTAAGACATAAAGCTTTCAAAGTCACGTTAACTCCTATCCTAATTTATTTTTAAGGGACATTTAACGTCAAGAAAAATATCTGATAAGAGTGAGCATTGTAATGGAAAGTTGTTGTAGGTCATTCTTATGTTCTCTTGATAAATTATCAATTGTTGATCACTTTGCTTACTTCACATAGGAAGTTAACGCATAATATCTGTGAAATTCTGCTTTGTCCTTGGTTTAGGCCACTGCTGAGTACTTCATTCCGATGTGGTTAAATAGTGTTCAAGTCCCAAAACTCAACATCACCTTAATCCCTTTTCGATAACTGACCCGACATTAGCAGTAGATAGTGTAGATCTTTTCTATAAAACAGTGAACTGTACTGTAAATCAACCGATTACGAACTGGAGTAGGAAGATGTTATTATTAGAAATGCAAATGGGGAATGACATAAGACCATTTATGCAGCTGTGGAGTGGATTACCAGATCATCGATCACATAGTCACAGAGTGCCCACTGAGTGCTTCCCCGAAGGATTGATTGGTCTGAATAGCTCAAGTGCTTAGTGCTATGGATAGCTTTATAAAGAGAGATCTTATTTATTTTAGTGTATAGTTTAAGATACTGTAGATTGTCTTAGTATTGTTAGCACTTTATGACTGGCTATGAAAGCCGAACGATAAATATATTGGATTAGATCATTCTACAAAAATAAATTACAATATCTCTATTATTAAAAGAAAATGTTGGTATAATATATCTTTGTATATTTGTGAGTGATGGACTCTTAAGCGACTGGTCCGTTTGAAATGGAACTCAGTATATATATGGACAATTTTATGGAGAGGGTTCGTTATCCATAAGTGTTTGCATAGCCTTCAAAACTTAGCTCCATGACCATCATAAACATATCGATGTCAGGGTTTTTTTTGAGTTTTTTTTATCTCGGTTGTTTATGAACACAATATAATGTTCATGACAAAAAATAGTTTGTTTTTGTGATTATTAACAGCTGTTGCCATTTAAAGTATTGAGGAAAGATTGATAATAATAAACTAGAAGATATCAAATACTTGCTACGAGTGAGCTTTTCGAACGAGATGAACCTGATGGCGACTGAACTCGTCTGAAGGTCAAACAATTCCTCGGGTCGGCATTGCAAAGCATGAGGGGTCTCAGGTAATATATATATATATATACTTATATGTATATACTTAAGATATATATATTTTGTATAATGAAAGAGATTTCTCAGATTTACCATGCATGTTCTAAAGCATTTTGTGGTCTTAAGAAGCAATCACTTTTCCATTGTGAAATAATTGTTGGTTTATGAGGAGTGCGATCGTTGCAAATAGATTCACGGGCAGAACATGATTATTTAATTGAAATATGTAATTTTAGTAACAATCGAGAATGGCAACTTAACTAACAGCATAAAAGTTAATTTTCTCTTTATTCAGGGTATTTTAGAAAATTAAATGTGAGATTGTTAATCTAGTTGAACCATTAAATAAATTAGTACAATACTTTACTACATTAATGTATTTTTCAATTGTAAAGTAAAATAGTAATGAAAAACATACGTTTTAAAATATTATATTTATTAAACGTTAAGACATAATATTTTTATTAATTTGTTTGTAAAAACGATGAAGATTCAATGTTAAACTTTTAGTTAATACTATCATAGACTTAAATCACATTTTATAGGCCCCATTGTATATTATATTTTCACAACATACAACTTACATTTTAAAACAAAACCTAAAATTCCTTTTAAACTGTAAAACCTTCTACATAATAGGTCTCGAAATTTTATTTCAAATTAAAAGATTCTTTGGAAACTTGTTAGTAGATAACTCATTGTATACAACTTAAAACCATTTTATTGTAAGACAAAACACTTACGATTTAGACGGACTCCCTTTGGCTTGCCTAAAAAATAGGTTCGCGGCATATTAATTCAAAAAATAAAGAGGAACACATTTTATGGACAAATTAGTTAAGAAAGTAACGGTCGATGTAGTAGAATACTCTACCATGAATGTGCGCACGAGACAATAACCTATTAAGTCAGTTTACATGCTGACTTCGTTTCACATGGTCACAATCAAAGATTCTCTTACGTTGCACTATACTTAAAAATCATACCTAAACAATGGCAATTAGTTTTATATTACTGGACCCATCCTTACAATTGAAAACACTTACTTTCTCCACCTACTTTATTGCTCGTTTTGTACCCCAAGTAATCAAATGTGAAAACGGTAGGATACTACGACGATATTAATCACTCGTAAAGCATAGTTTATTTTTCTAAAAATATGATAAATCAAATAGCATTAGAAGTTTGAAAGCCTGTAGATTAAGCCCCTAGTTATAAATCGATTCAATGACTTAAAATAACAATTTAAAAAAATTAATAAAAACCCCAACCTTTCAATGAAATAAAAAATGGTTTAGGTGTCTGTATTGGTTTAAAGGGTGTTATTGATCAATCAATACTGAACAAATTTCATATCACTCTGTCTCCCACACTACGTTTATGTTCCGCTGGCACTATCTCTATTTGTATTGCCCGATTTCGGTTTACAGCTTACCCAGCGAAAAAGAATTCTTACGTTGTATCATGGGATGTGACCTTGTTTATTTTTAAT